>JANEYF010004285.1:0-56389 GCA_029963845.1 Rhamnusium bicolor | reverse complement strand
GTCGAACGTGAAAGAGTAAAGAAGAAATACGAAAAGAGACTTATAAGTGTTCAGTTGTGATTATAATTAGGAGTGATTAATCTATTGTTGTTAATTGCTAATTAGTAAATAAAGTAGTGAGTAAGTGTTACCTGGACTTTCAATCAACGAATCCACGAGTATAGGTGTTTGTGTGGATAGCAAACACGTAACAATATATTATTTTTTTGTATCCCCTGAAATCTGCATGCTACTGTATTTTTGATAGCATTTTATCAAAATTCAGTCATAACCACACAACTTTTATTTAAAACTTTTTTTCTATAGGCAATAATAACGATGATAAGGGATGGGTAATTTATAATGAATAACCCTGTACATCGCACATATAAATATAACCTATCCAATCACGATTTTATTTGTTAATTATTACTGAAGTTACCTATATTTTGAAAAAGCACCTTATCAAAATGCTTATAATAATAAAGGAAAACGAAAAAAAATGTATTTTGCATAATTTCTAAATTTAATAAATGTATATTGTACATCAAGTTTTACATATTTAATAATTTTTATTTACTGATGAAATTGAAATAATAATTCACTAATCTCTTCTGAACCACACACAACACAACAATACATTTTCGAAACGAAAACACAAGTAACAAAACATAGTTCAGTAACCACAAATAAATATAACACTAAATGCTCGTCATAATGCCTCCTGTTCTGTTTACTACACGAATGCAGAATATGAAATAAGAATCACAGATCACACCCTCCAGGTACAGAATAGAATGTGAACATATTTTTCGGGAAATAATTGGACCCGTCAGGGAATGTCAGTGGAAGGGATGAAGAAAACAATATTTATGGTACAACTTGCATCATAACACGGCTATTGAATTATTTCTCCATATGTTAAACTCGATGAGAATAACAATATATTTTAATGATATTGATATTCCAATAATCCAAACCTATGTATATACCAGCCTATTTTCAGAAGAGTTTCACATATCAGGCAGCTGAAAATATATAATCAAGTACCAAATGACCTTAAAAATGTGACATGATAGCTTCAAATATAATCTTATTAAGAGAATAAAGTCTGGAAGCTTTAACATTAAATTCTAGTCCCTTTATATGTTTATTTGAGATTTAAGATGTTGATATTTATGATTTTTTTACTTATGCTGTTTTTTTTCTCTTTTTGTATATTGTTAGTAATTTATTATCTCATGTTTTTATAGATTTAATGTCTATGTTGAAACCTATAATCTTAGTAACTCTGATTCATTATTCTAAGTGAATGCTTTTAATTAGAATCGATAAATTATTTCCAATTTCCCGAGTATACCACATTTTACAAACGAAGCTAATTATAATAAGAATGTCCAAAATTAATGCTATATTTACAAATATCAAACTTATAAGATGTGGTGTTACTCTTACTATATTAAATTTCAAAATTAATGACATGCTTTTTAAAATCATTGCTGTATATCGACCAAACCCAACCAGTGAAGACTCCTTCATAGATGAAATTGTTTCTTATTTAGAAGAAACGGAAGAAGGTAAACAAATCCAAATTATAGTAGGTGAAATTAACATTAATATTTTAGACAAAAATTCGTATGCAGTTAACAAATATTTGTCAATATTAGAAAAACATGGATTTCAACCTTATATTCAAATTCCAACACGTGTAACTAAAGATAGTTCTAGTTGTCTTGATCATATTTTTGTAAGAAAAAAACTAAGTTTTTATCACATGTACTAAATTGTAACATAACTGACCATTATCCAGTAACTTTAAACCTTATTTGGGACAACTTTTATGCTGAAATTAAAGTACCCGAAAATTTATAAGAAATTACAAAAATTGATTTAAACAAACTAAAAAGCATAGCTGAAAATCAAAGCTGGGTAAATATTTTGAAATGTAATGACACAAATAGCAACTGACAAATTTACAGAAATTTTTTCAAATTTAATCGAACTCTCCAAAAGAATAATAAAAGAGAAACCAAATATTAACAAAAAAAAAAAAAACATGGATTACTGAGGGTCTTGTAAATTCTATAAAAAACCGTGACAAATTAAAAAAAAAAACTATTAGAACACCAATCTGCCATTCTTGAGACTGAATACAAAAACTATAGAAATCATTTAAACACACTTAAGAAAATCAAAAAATAACTACTATAAAAAACAAGTATTAGACAATCAAAAAAACATGAAAAAATATCTACAAAATAATCACAGAAGCCACAAATGAAAATACTGTTAAAAGTACAGAAATTCGGCTCCTTGATAATAATGGCATGGCTTTTCTCGACTCAAAACAAATGGCTAATCATAGTAATGAATACTTTGCTAATGTAGGAAGTAATATGCTTGAACAGATTACTGAACCAAAAAACTTTAATTTCAGATTAGACAACTCATTACAATCAATGTTCCTCACTCCAGTTACTGAAAATGAAGTAATAAAACATATACATAGTTTAAAGAATAGAAATGCACCTGGAATTGATGGAGTACAGCAGAATTAATTAAATTTGTTCACCCACAAATACTGAACCCTCTTGTATATATTATTAATCTTATTTTTAAAACTGGCCCATTTAAAGTATCTGTTGTAACACCCGTACACAAATCAGGTACCAAAACTCTAATATCTAAATATCGACCCATTAGTCTAATAAGTAACTATAAAAAAATATTAGAAAAATGTTTAAGAGCGCTTCGCTAATTTTTTAAAAACTAATGATATATTATACAAGAATCAGTTTGGCTTTGTTGAGGGTATGGGAACTGCAGATGCAATGTATGAGGTAATAAAAGAAATCACAAGTAATTTTGACAAGAACAATAAATATATTGGAGTATTTTTAGATCTAGCGAAGGCATTTGACATGGTGATTCATGAAAAACTCCTTGAAGTACTATCACATTATGGAGTTCCTGGTACCGTGTTAGATGTCTTTAGAAACTATTTAACCCATCGTGTACAACATGTTAGAATTATGAATAACCTCAGCGACACAAAAATTATAAAAATGGGAGTACCACAAGGAACGGTATTGGGACCAGTCTTATTTACTGTTTACATAAACTCATTGCTAGGACTAAATATAAACGCCAAAATTGTTTCATATGCAGATGATACAGTAGCCTTGTTTAATGGGAATACTTGGGAACATACGAAAGAAAATGTAATTGAGGGCATGCAAACTATAAAAAAATGGCTTGACAAATATCAACTCTCTTTAAACGTTGAAAAACCAAGTATATTGCATTTTCAGTAATTAATTATAATAGGCCAGAATACAACTCAATAGAGGTAAATAGTCTCCCATACAGAATCAAAGAAATTGATGAAATAAAATACTTAGGTATAGACAAACATTTAAAATGGACACAGCATATTAACTATGTAACAAATAGGGTAAGAAAGCTTATATACAAGTTCTATCAACTTAGAAGTACTTTAAATAAAAATATTCTAATGATGTATAAAGCATTCGTAGAATCACTTTTCAGATATGGTATACTGGTTAGGGGTTCAGATATGGTATACTGGTTAGGGGTGGTCTTTATACAATATCACTAAAAAAAATTAAATGTAATCGAAAATAGCATTCTAAAAATTGTTGTTAAATAAAAAAAAAAAAATATTTTATCCAATGACCCATTTTATTGTACCTGTTACTGTGTAGCTGGTCTGGGTGAAAACCAAATTAAATTTGACCCCAGTACCTTTTTATGTAGAAAAATGTTTATATTATTTTTCATGCACAAATAAACGGATTAATTATTACATGCTTTACTAACCTTCATCTGAGGCCTCCTTTTCTTCATCATCCGGTTCCTGATCCTCATGAGTTTGCTTAAACTTGTTAGTAGTTTTTGCATCTTCCTCATCCTCAATTTCATCCTCAGAGCTACTCTGGTTTTCGGTGGGCCCTTCTTTGCCTTTACCCTGATCGTCATTCACTTCTTCTTCTTCTTCGTCCATTGCCGCCGGCGTTAGGTGTTTTCTTTCTTCTTTTGTCTTGAATCATGGTTCTACAAATTATTATAAATAAATTACACATAATATAGTAATTTCATTAAAGTATCACTATTTCGTGTTCTGTTTAAATTTCATCTAAAATATTTTTCTTGTATTTGATTAAAATTTGTGCTGAGGACTTACACGTTTGTGTTTATTTTGGAATACTTCCTAATAGCCAGAAACATTTCCGAAAAAAAAGTGTAACTTCATATGCTCTATGATCTTCCTAGGTTTAACGCAGTAGTCTCGACTATAATACTTATGCGGCAGAAAGTTGAACCTCAATGTGTATTTATGTTGCCTAAAAAAAAAAGAACACCTAAATTCGGACATTTTCCCACAGATATGTCTGGACATGTCACAAGTGTTGTTAGACTTAACCTCAAAAATAAAAATACTCTAACCTGAAAAATAAAAATACATATACAAAAATAGTACGCAAATAGTACGTCCGAATTCAATAACACAAGTTCTATGATAGCTAGAAATTTGATTAAAAAAACATAAGTAGATAAAAAAGTCTATAACTAGAAATCATTTTCCAATATACAGGGCCAGCCCAGACGAATCCACAGGGTCAAGTGCCTTTTTTTGTTAATGAAATACCATGTATATCAATACATGTTTGAAGCCTCTTTCTAGTTTCACTCCTATATTATTATTGACTATCTCACCTTGCTGATGCATACTAAAAAATTCACTGGTCGCAATTAAGGATTTAGATTAGAGTAGTTTATCACACTAATTTCGAGTCCGTGGTTCGGCATGGTCTCACTTTTTATGGAAATTGCTCCAATATTAACAAAGTTTTTGTAATACAGAAACGTACCCTAGGAGTTATCTTAAAATTGAAACCAGCAGAAACCTGTAGAAATAAGTTTAAAGCTAATAAATTACTCACTCTAACCGCCATATACATACAAGAATGTCTCTTATTTCTGTTCAATAACAAACAATATTTTAGGGAGAATTAACTTCAGGAAATACATCACTCGAACATTAGATTACATTTATCCTAGACACAGATTAACTATAACTGAAAAAAAATGCTCACTATAATTGTATTAAACTATACAATAAATTGCCCCGCTACTTGCAACAGGAAGAGAATTTGAAAAAGTTTAAGAAACAAGTGTTTGAACTTTTAGTGAACATGGAACCATATAATGTAAACGAATTCCTTAATCACCAACTGCGATAAACAGAAATGTGTGCACTGTGATAGTAAATGTAAATAATTATTATTTTTATGTACAATTATTATTTTTTTATATAGTTGTTATTTTTTATATATAGTTATTATTTTATATACATATACATTTATTTGTCATTTATTAATGTTTTGTACAAATTTTGTGACTGCTATTTCATTTTATTGTTATTTATAACATTACCTTGAAATAAAGATTATTATTATTATTATCATTAATAAAGAAATAAATTTCCTTGAATATTGCCTTTAAACGCACATTTTGGCAACACTGCTCAAATCTGAAAACTGATATTCACAAGATTTATTATGCATCTGCCCGCAACTTTCCACTTTGACAAATGCTTGAGACTTGTAAACTTTCCCAGACATGTTTATTGGATTTTTATTATTTACATTTTCTTCCAATTCTAACTTCATAACAATTTTTGACGTTTGGTATGAAAAATGTACAACATGGTTTGGAAGACTGTCTCTAATTTTCCAGAAAATATGCAACACCATTATTTTTCTTTATATAAAACATCATAACAAATTACCTTGTAGGTTGCAGTTGTAACTCAGCCGTTACATCGATATTTTCCAAAACATCAGCCACACATACTTTCGCGAGCATTATCCGCAACTTTTCGGCTGACTTCTCTATATTAGGAATATCCTTGAATGGTATTTCCATGGAAGGTGTTTTTATGTTCTTGGATGCCATCATCAGAATTTCTCTTAATCGGGGAATACCCAAGGTGACGTTCATTTCACCTCGACCGGCAAAATGAAAGGTGTTCAATGTCATCTGGGTCGAAGGCTCACCAATAGACTGAAAATTTTCAAAGTTATATTAGTTCCAAAAGTTTTCAAGTGCTAGTCTACGATTATAGCTTGCCACTCAAGTTTGGATGCGCAGTAGTCTAACATCGCCCTTTCGTAAAGCCGTTTAATTCGTCTCTGCTCCACACTAGTGCTGTTTCTTTTCTTTCTGCGCTGCCAAGTTATAATCATAGAATAGTAACCACTATCGGTGACTTATTTAATACTTCTGTACCAAGTATTTTAGTTAACACTTAATAACCTACCATCTAACAATTTGCCCATAGTATTAGTACACCACATTAACTATATCTATATTGCATTGATTTCCAAGATTCGGTGAATATAAATAAATTTGTATGTTGCCTTGGGCGTGTTATTATCAACTGCCCAATAACAATGCATGTATTGGTGGATCGCATGCGTATCATGCCTTGATCATAGTTTACGAGCACTAAGTCTTGGAAATAATTAGTTTAGTACACATATACATACAAGAATGGCCCCAGTATAGTACCTTGAAGCACTTCGTGACTACATACCCTTATACAGATTGTGGCAAAGAGCTAGAGACATACAATATTATATGACGAGTTTCTTTGTTAGCACCCTACTGTTCATATATCTGCTAGGAGACCGCATCAACAGATCTCAGTGGCCTAGCATACAAGATACATGTAAATATCTTGTAGCTTGAGTCGATGTAGATGATTGGTCTAAAGGTCCACTTTTTAGGGATAAGCACTACTGGAATCTGCTGCCCCTTGTTCAATGAAGGTGTTGAAAACTTGCACCAAATGGCGGTGAATGAAAGGAAATTTCTTCCAACACCAATTGTTAATGCCGTCTGGGCCTGGCGCAGCAAAGTTCTTAGTGTCAACAAGTCTGTTGGATTTACTCCGTACTGATTGCCGGATACATTGGGAGGATTCTGTCATATAACGGTGTATATCTCTACTTCCTTGCCGCAATTCGTATGCTACATAAGTCTAACTAATGTACTAGTTATATATGAATGACCATTCACATACCTGAGCTGCCAAGAGTCCGACGGGTTCCCCAGGAGCGCACATAGACTGCATTACCTTTAAGTTCATCATATTCTGAAATTTTTTCTTTTTGTGGCAACCAAAGTCATTTATTAGCTTTTCTAGACGTTCATTAATTGAGCCAAAGTGACTGTCGGGTTGGAATACAGAACTGAGAGGGTCGGGACATGCCAAGCATCGCTTTTCAAAGCTGCAAATATAACAAGCAAGGTAACAAATATTTTAGGCTATCTTTACAATATTGATAATATAAAATGATCTTTACACGCACTTACTTTTCCTTAATGTCTTCATCCGCCTTAAACCACAGCTTCATTATCTGTTTCTTTCCAAATTGTTTGTTGTCTCCAATTCTTGATTGAACGTATTCTGAAAATAATGAAAAAGGACTTCTCCTCCTTTTCTCTAAGGGATCTCCAAACCTTTGTTTCCACAAAGTTATCTATAAAACAAAAATTTTTTTCAAACAGACACTCTTGCATTAATTGCAAAATGGTGCACTTTTTGCAAACATCATACACCGTTTTTATGCAATTTATCGTCATTGAAAAAAATATGTTGAAAATCAAATTTCACCCATTTGATCTGATGAGAAACGTAGTTAAAACTATAATGGAGGAAAAAATTCTACACAAAAACGAAGCATAGTCAGAAAATTTGCCATTATTTGAATATGGTGCGAATATGTGCAACGGCTGCGCCAACTTTTTGTTTGCTATATTTTTTTTTTCACTTATATTTTCTCCTCTCAATTAACAAACCTAAAACTCTTAGGATCGTAACTTTTGAGATGAAAAATGCAGGTAGCATACAAATTTAAAAAAAATTACTTTGATATATCGTCAGCAATTGTTGGAAAAACGTATGTTACAAAGAATTTACGTATTTTTTATTTTCTGGAAAATATGCATTGCTACAAAAAGAAATTATTAAATTACTAATAAACGTAGTATGTACATACTTCTTTCTGATGGTCTTTTATTACTTTCCGATCTTCTCCTCTCTTCAGCTGTTTCAATATATCTTCTTGGGTGAGTGCTTTGGTGTTTTCTGATAAAAATGGCAGCTGTTTTTCATTAAAAAATTGCGCCTTCGAGATATCCATACCATCTTCACCATACAGAAACTGAAAAAAATTACAAGTTTGTTTTAGATATTTATCTTTGTTGTAGCCTTTGTAGCCTTTTACCTACATTACTTTATGATGAGAAGATGAGATGCATGTTTTGTAAGAACAAAAAAAATAATATTCTTGAACATATTAGAAAAAAATATATATTTACCTGAACAACACTCTTATCACTGTTCCTTACGGTCATGTCATAGGCAACGTGCAGACCTTCCAGATGTTTGATCAGGCACCTTTGCAAATATCCACTACGACTCGTCTTTACTGCCGTATCAATAAGACCCTGAAAATATATTATTTATACCCTATGTATAACACTGTGGTAATAGTAATTTACTGAAATAAAAACTTCCTAATATACAGATAATGTTTGGACAATTTTATAACATAGTAGTACTACGGTTTGCAATTATAAAACAACAGTATAGTGTCTGTAGCAAGTGCAATGTAGTAACTTTTTAGTTGTTATATTGCAGAGATATAACTGAAATGAAAAATGTATATAAATGCTTAAAAAAGCATGAACTTTTTGTTGTAAAAGAAAATTACTGAGTTATGGTTTTCAACATATCTTTAAAAAATACTTTTTACACTATTACGGCTGTGTTATAGTCGCCTGTTTTCATTTTATACACACACATTAGCTGACATAATATGTCTTCTACAGGGATAGCCATGTAAAAATTGTTATGGCGAATTATTAGGAAACTAAATGAAGATTTTTGCCTATAAATTAGTAGATGCTGTCATCTGTAGAAAACAAAACCTGTCATGCGAAGAAAACTTTTCTGTTGAAACATGCTGTTACTTCGAAATAACTGACGGTCCTCCAAAATTTCTTGAATTTGATATTATTAAAAATTATATATATATATTTTTTTTTTGTAAAAAAATTTATTTATTTTTATAAAAAAATAATGCCATGTATTCTGAATACCCTATAAGAGATTGCTGTAAATGTTTAGCAAAATTTTCCTTTTCAAGTAATAAAAAGTTAATTACACCTTGAACTGATAACAATGGCCGCCCTGTTACATTTACTTTTAGAAAATATATGGTTCCTTGAAAGAATCCGAAGGTCACTACAGAAGCAGTTATAAATCCTTTAAACAGCACTTTGGCTGTATATAAGTGCTACTTACTTTATAAGATATGTTTTTTCGAAGAAGCTCACTTATAAAACGATTATAAACTAATAAAAGAGTACTCTGGACTTTGACTGTGTAGAAATGACATTAATAGCATTTCGAGATGATGTATAAGATATTCTAATGAAACCTTCATAGAGCAATTTCGCATTCAGTGACATATCAATAAAATTCTTAGATAGGTGAATTTGATTGTTAAAAATCCACATTTTATGTAATAATTCAATTCATGATGACATAATCTTGGTCTAGAGGGATATATATTGGAACTTTATATTATGGCAACTTATAGAACCAATTGGTAATATTAAAGCACTAAATTGCTTATACAGCAATTGGGTGGAATAAGATTGCTGGTAAAACGATCTCACAACATAAATATAGCTTCATATTTTATTTTATTAAAGCATCTTATAAATTTTTTTTATTTTATAAAATTTTTAGTAAGATCCTTTATACAGATACAAACCACGTGAAATTATAACAGTTGTATATATTGTATATATAACATATGTATGAAACTGTTTTACAGCTTAGCTGTTTCTCTATAGTGGCTATATTATATTGAGTTTTAAAGACTATTAAAGCAAAATTTTATAGCAATATAGTCTCCATCCAATATAGTTATTTAAATGTCACCTATGTCAACCCTAATATAGATTATTTATACAGGCTTTCTACGTGTAGTAGATGAAGTATTCTATAAAGTATTTATACAACTAAAATTCTCTTTTTGAGCTATGTAACTGCGGTCGTCCACCTTTATAGAAATCTTTTACAGCTAAATTTACCCCTGCCTCATAACCTCTTAGATCACTTAGACAGTATCTCATAATGAAGTTTTTTTTCATAAAATGTTAACTTGAGAAACTGAGCTCTGAAATTTTGTTTTGGTGATAATTAAGAAACCATTAGATGGTTTAAAACTCAATTTACCTCACGCCCAGCCATGCAGTGGAAAAAGAACTCCTGTGGTTGAATACCAGTCATGAACCTGCCATCGATAAACCCTCCCGCTCTAGGCGTGAACTCGAAAGCAGGGAAACTCGGCAGAGATTTTCCGGAGATCATAACCGGCGGACGCTTTCCCTTCCAACTCGATCTGGCCGAGCAAGCAAGAGATCTGCATGGTGTTGACTGTGGATCCTTTGGCGCCTGACTGTACCATCAGCTGTAGGTTGTTGTGGGGAAATTTACATACCAGACCCGCTGGCAGGCAAGCCCTGAAACAGTCATAGGTGATAATGTTGAAATTCTCTACCAATAGGGTGTTTTCTATACATAAAAATTAATTTCAAACTACACATCAACATGTAGTAAACTATGTGACAGCCTTAATGCATTGGCATAATTTTACAAATTCTAGTTAAATAAAGTTTCCTGAAATTTAAACATACAACTCATATAGGGTGTTTATTAAGTACGTGGACAAACTTTAAGCGATAATTCCTTGTATGATTTGAAGACAAAAGTTCATATAAACATATGTCCTAAACATCAAGGTATTTGAGATATTTTTTTTTTGTTTATTTAAATTCTTTTTTTTTTTTTTAAAATGATAATTAATTCAAATTCAGCACATATAATACTTTTAGCAGTATCCATGAAACAAATTTATTAACTTTTGAAACAATTTGCAGGGTCCTAATTTAAACTAAAATTATCATAATCTTAAAAAAAAATAATAATAACAAAGATACAGTAGTACATAGTAGTCAAATAATAAGAATGATATTTCTCATAAAAATAACAAAATAGGCCTTGATAAACAATACTAATTCATTTATTTAGCAACGTAAACAACATGACAGTAGTTGTCAAAACATGTAGAAATGTACTCTTGTAGTTTTTTCATAGTGCAAGTATAGTGTTTCCAATATGAATTGGAACAGCATAAAAACGCCAACAACGGGAATTTAGTCATTTCCATGAGCGTCGCCCAAGGAATTAACTTAATTCTTTAAAATAAATCGAATATTGTTTTACTATTTTATATGAGTTTATATGTATGTACAATACCTATAATAACCTTTTTATTTATTTACTTACTTGTTTATTTATTTATATTAGTTGAATAAGCAATTTTGATTGAATAAAAGTTAAGAATCTTACTCACTTAGTTAATGACATTTTCTACAAACTGTAAAAATTTATATTGAGTATTGTATAAAATGTCACCATCCGGCAAAAAACCAACATGGAGGTGTGAGTATTTTTTTACTAGGATAGGATTGCAATATGAAAGGTGTTAGTATGATGGAATGTTAGAATTAAATTAGAATTAAATAACTTTTTTCAAATAAAATATAACACAACAAATAAAACAAAAAAGAAAGAAATAAATAAATATTTGCATTTTCTTAGAAACTCAAAAAATCAACTCTATAAATCTCTTCAACCGTTCATTGACTGAACATAAAAAACGTTTAAACAAAAATGCTACATGGCAATTGAATCGCAAAAAAGAAGAAATAAATATTTAAAATTTTTTGAAAACTCAAATAAAATCAATTATAAATCTCTTGAACCGTTCAAACTAAGTTGCTTCGATTAAACGTAAAAAAACATTTAAACAAAAATACTAAGTGGCAATTAAATTATCAGAAGAATATTCTGAACTAGAATCGTCCACCGGTTTGAATAATAATTGGTGCTACGGGTGGCAAAATAGCATACTCGTTTTCTTTTTGTATTACATGATTTTCGCATTTTCTCCATATGTAGCTATTGCTCACTTCATTTACTACTTGTCGTTATTATCAAGTACTACGGCGCTTAAAGTTGGTGACTGATTGCATTTCCGTAAATGTTTCTTTATAGTGCCCCAAACCATCTCGATCGGATTAAATACGCAATAATACGGTGGCAACCGCGCGAGCGTATGATCGTGTCTTGCAAATATCATCAACTACATATTTGTTTTTAAAATTATGCTCCTTTATACGTTTTAATAATCCTTTCTTTACCAGAACATTTTCAGGGATGTTCATATTTTTATTCGTCATGAATTTTAAAATGTCCTCCTTTTTGGTACTATTATTAGTTATTTTATGTAATAAACGCGAGTGATACGAAGTATTGTCCATAACAATGACCGAATTTGGAGGAATGTTAGATAGAAGCTGTTCAGCGAACCATTTTTCGAATAAATCCGCAGTCATGTCTCCATGATAATCAACAGAGGATTGTGTTATGTTTTTGGCCGATAAGAGCGTTGGGTACAAAACCATATTTGCTTTCAGCGCGAAGAATTATAAAGCGCTTTCCTCTCGAGCGAGGTGTATTCAAACTACAATTTTTAGTCATCTACCCAACCGTACTGAACAACATCGTGTGTGTCAAACCAGGTCTCATCGAGATATACTATATGCCTATTTGAATTATGGTATTCTTTCATTTTATGTAAATATTCTCGTCGAAGTTCAACGATACGTCGCGATTCCATTATAACCATTCGATTATCTATTTTTTTGTGTTTAAAGCCGCAATCTAATAAAATACCTCGTAGCGTTTCTACAGATTTATAATTATAATCCGAATAATCACGTAATTTATCACTAATCATTTCTAAAGTTGGTACTTTATTTTCCTCATAGAAACTATACACCAGTCGCCGAATAACGTCTTTCGAAGTATCGTCAATTCTACAAAATTTTGGTTTTTTTCCTTTCCGCTGTGTAGAGTGATCTATAACATTCCCTTCCTTAATAACGCGATAAATCGTAGAAGTTGAAAGTTTAGTTAATTCATGAATTCTATTTACAATGTCCCTATCTGTCGTTTCAATATTTTCTCTCTTTAAACATTCATAAATATTTAAAATAAGACGCTGACATTGAACATGTAATTCCTTGTTCTTATTAAACTCCGAACTAGTTTCAATTAACGGCGCCACCGGTTCAATATTTTCTTCAGATAATTCATTTTTATGCGTTTCAAAGGGCCTCCAAAAAGCCATGTTAATAACAATAATTAATGCAAATATTGAAATATTAATAAAACCACTTAATAAGATCACTAAAATGCACTTAATTCGTCAGAGTTCGGACACTACCACCCGAGTTTCACATCTGGTCCGCTGCATTGCCACATTATCATATCGAATGTAATGTAGAGGTATCGTTCAATAAATACAAGCACGATTTGCGCTCTATTTCTTTGACGATGAGAGTGGAAATGCGCCCTCCTGGTATAAACACTTTAGACTGAAGTGTTTCAATTCATATTGGATAAACTATAACAGATTTATTGAATATTCTTTTGGTTATAGTAGGAGAAATCGTGTTAGTTACGGGACGTGCAAGGTAAGACGCGACCTGAGGGCGGGAAATGTCCAACACATGACATCTTCCGTATTTTACACCGCATACATTAAAGTGGGAATGATGACTGTCGTTTTTGTTGGCACGCGACCGAGGCAGAGTTTCACTTACATTCTGTGATGTTTCAGGACTGCACTTAGTTTTGTTACCGATTTGGTTAGCAATTAGCGTTGTAGGATATAGTATCAATAATTATTTTATATCTGTTTATTTACTGGTGTGTTTTTGAAAATAATTAAGGTTATCGTGTTGCGGTGAGTTGCGTAATGTATGGTAAGTGTAATATTATAAGTAACAATTATTTTATTAATATTCACTCCCGACTTTGTGAAATGGTTTGTTTTTAGAGGTCTACTGCCCTTGTAGGAAGACTCAGAACAGTATGAACAGTCCAGATAGAGGATGCTAACCTTAACAAAATCGAAGAAAATCCTGAAACTAATACACGGAAAATTGCAGGTCAATTAAACTTTACCCAAGTATTAGTATGGAATATTCTAACAGAACAGCAACTTTATCGCTATCACATACAATGTGGAAAAACTGCCAAGGAATTTTCCCCAGTGAGTAGTTTTGTTGCACTTTGATATAAAATAAATTAGTGATAAATGCAAGGTTTTTATCCTAGATATTATTTACCGATGAGGCATGTTTTTCCCATAACACAATAATAAATTTTCACAACAATCACATATGGGCTGAAGATAACCCACAAGCTATAATTGAAAACAATTTCCAAGAGCAGTTTTCCGTAAATGTTTGAGTTAGGATTGTAGGGATTTTCTTATTGGGTCTCAATTTCTGCCTCTCAGGCTTAATGGTAACCAATACCAACAATTTATAGAGTATAGTTCTACCCGATCTTTTAGAAGATGTCCCAAGAAGGCAAAGACGTTGAATTCGGTTTATGCATGATGGTGCTCCACCATACTTCAGCTTAGTTGTAAGTATTTAGATCAAAATTATGCCGATCGACGGATTGGACGTGCCGGACCACAACCATGGCCACCCAGGTCGCCTGATATTAATCCTCTAGATTAACATCCCTTGGGGATACCTAAAAATCATTAGTCTACATAACTCCAGTTAAGAACGAAGATCTAAGAAACCAAATACAAGATTCATGCGAAATTATAAGGTATTTTTCAGCTAATCCACCATTCGAAGTGTAGATGCATAAATGTATGCTTTGAAGTGGTGGGTGGCCATTTCCAGCAGTTACTCTAAGATGTGTTGTACCTTTGTATTAATTTTTCTTTGTATTACGGTAATTTAAGTTTTAATTATGACCCCGCAGATTGTTTCAAAAGTTAATAATGTTATTTCATGGGTACTGTTAAAAGTATTGTATGTATAAGCTGAATTTGAATAAATTATTCTTAAAATAAAGCATTATTTTATTTTTTGTCAAATACTAAACCATACAAGGTAATGAAAAACATCAAGAGAGTAAAAAGTTTTAGAACAAAATAGCAAATTAGGTTTTATTCTTAAACTTAGCCAGTGCCGTCATAAAAAAAATTCGAGGATTTAAAGAAGGGACGACCGCAGAAAAATTAGGACCCTGTAGATTGTCTCAGAAGTTAATAACGTTGTTTCATGAGTATTGTTTTGCTAAAATTATTATATGTGTTGAATATGCATTAATTATCCTTAAAACTGTATAAGAAAATTTTAAAAAACTAAAAAAAAACTATCACCCAGTATCTCGAAAACATAGACATTTAGGACATGTTTATATGAACTTTTTGTCTTAAAATCATTAAATTAAAATTTATCCACATACTCAATTAACACCCTGTATGGCGAATTGTTTAGGTGATGTGCATGTTATTAGTTGTTGTGCAAGTTTTTATAATCCAAAGTGTGGGCTATAAATTCAAATAAAAAAAAGTCGGAAAATATGTCCAAAGGCTTTCTAAATGAAATATTTCACATTACTTGAATTTGGCGACAATTTGTGTAACTGCTGCGCCAATTTTTTGTCAAATATTTTTTCTCTATTGCATTTTCTCCCAATTAACAGATAATACCCTTTTTAAGACTCCAGATGTTTCAAATGAAAAATGTAAGATACAAAATAAAAATATTTTAAAATATTGTTTAGTAATTTTCTGGAAAATTTTCCAATTATCGATTTTTGGGGAAACATACATCAGTAATTCTGAGCTATACACCTCACATAATATTTATACGATCTTTTTAACGTTATCGTGACGTTACGAAACTTAATTGATTCTTCTGTAAAAACGCCAAATGTGGAAATTTTTGAAAATGAGCCATAATTTGCCAACTTACCTATTGATGTCATTGGTATAAGTGTCTAAGGCAGACTTGTAGTGTCGATCGATGACCGCTCTAATTTTTGGATTCGATACCACCGCCTCCTCGATCTTTTCAACTATTTGTTGAGGTGGAGTGTCTCTGGGCAAATCCAAAGCTGAGGTAACAACATCAGTACCAATTTTCCTAGAGTTCTTGATTATCTCTCTTCGTTTGACGTCGGCTCTTCTGACGGTGAGAATATCGTGAACGCCAAGAGTAAAGCCTTCCTGCTGAAGGAACCTCATGAATACCTTGGCAAAAGAGGAGAGCAGCCTTGTTGCATAGGTGCCTCCATATAACTAAAAAAAAAGTAACATATGATGACTGAATACAAAATATCTGTTATAAAGAATATTCTTGTTTTAAATAATCATCAACAATCATTTAAACTTGGAAAGGTGTATATTTGGCAGACAACACCATATGTTAACTCCAGGCTAAAGAAACACATAACGAGTATTAAGAGAAATAGCATAATCAGCAATGGCTCAATACTTTCAAAAAGAGTTAATCACGAAACTGAGGAAAATTGTTCACAACACATGGTCCAACTTCGCTATAAACTGTAGGGTAGTATCCCCTTTACTTAAATAAATCATGGTATTGTATTTAAGTAAGTTATTTAAAGTGAATTGGAAGGTGGTTAAAAACATTGCTTAAACATTTTTCCAATTGCAAATTACTTTACTTTTCTTATTACTGTTTTTCAATTATCTTAAGTCAATTTAGAATAGGCCTCCAATCATACTTTTAGCAAATATTACCGTTACTAGTATATTGTTTATGATTAAAATAAAATAAAGAATCAGTGAACGTAATATTTGTTAAATGACCAACCGAAAAAATACTTACCTCATACATGCAATGGATGAGTCCATAAGGCGTAGCTCCATAATGGGTTTTATCCAAAATTCCCACTAAGAGTTCTCCTTTTCTTATGATAACCTCGGCTTCGCTCATAGTATTCGGATTAGAAAATTGTGCACCACCAGCTCTCCATCTTCTAGGATGTACTGACTGCCAGGCCTAAAAAAATATTTTAGTTTGAGATTAACGGCATAATATAAAAAACAGGACTGACATTAAACATCAAAAGGGAATTTTTTTTCCTAATTTAACAAAGCGAGAATCTACCTTTGGTTATGACTACAGAAAGTGAATGGACTTTACATTAAAAAAATCCAACTTATAATTGGACATTCTTATTGTCAACTGTCTAATATTGACTTACTATTTTAATTTTACCTTTGCAGAAATTTTCGAAGTACCAGTTAAGTTGATAGGTTCCCTTCCGTTTGGTATGATATTGATGAGAATAGTCGACAGGATCTGCTTCCCAGACCACAAACGCTTCGGCTTGATGATAGCGGGGGGTAATAAAGTTATCGCACTTGTCTTAAAGGATAAAGCTTGAAACACTAATTGCTGATAATCATCCCTGGAAAAACAAAACTAGTTAATAGCATCAAAATGTCAAAATTATATATAGGGCGTTTCAAAATTCTCTACACAATGGACAGCAACTACTACTCAACAAATGTACACTTGGCGGCGCAGTGAGAGAGAGAGAGAGAAATATCGCTAGTGTGGGACAAAAAGGAACTAAACCGTTTTACAATGAAAAGGCGGAATTCAGATCACTGTGTATCCAAACTCAAGTGCCAAGCTAGAATCGTTGACTAGTACTAGTGTTAATTCTATGATCAAAGAATGGACAAATTTGAATGATTTCGATATTTCAAAAAGCTCCTAGTCATTGTCCCTGCCCTAGCCAGTTGCAGGGCAGTATTCAAACATGTTATGCGGCAGCGTAGAAACTCTTTTATAAATAAATTTTAATATGTCTAAAATGAATTTTCCCAGAGTTGCAGGGTAAATTATTATTACATTATTATTACATATACAATGATAATTTCATTAACGGTTTTTTATTTATAATTAAACTAAATACATTTCATATTTTCATAGTCGTCATGTCCCAGAGGCTATTCAATACCTTTTGTGTGACATATGGTACTTAATACGAATTTTTTATTAGTGTTAGGAGTTTTTTTCAATATTTTTCTTTACAGAGGATATAAATGCTGATTTTAAAAGTCTATCAATTTAAGAATACTTCTTCAACAGTTTTTTGTTTTCACAGATCCATTTTTTTATTTTGTTAACAAATATTCTATATGAATGATTAATTATTTTTAACTGGGTTGGTATATGGTTGCATATCTTATACGAATAAAAAGTGATATTTTTTGTACCAATTGTTTTGCATTTTTCCGAAATTATTGTCTGTAATTGTATTTTTGATCTTGTATTTTGTAAATGATTTGGAGAATTGATATAATTTTTATTTTTATAATAATATTTTAGAGTTTCTAATGCATACAATTATGTAATATTCATTACATTAAATTCTTTGTATAACAATTTGGTTGGATAGATGAGTCGTTTGTTGAGTATGATTTTAATAATTCTTTTTTTGTAATATTGTTAACATTGCTAATTAATGTTTTATCTGTTCCTCCCAGGTCAATAAACCGTAACATAGGAAAGATTGTATTAATACATAGTATATATTTTTTATTAATTTTAGGGATAATATATATTTTTTTTATACTAAAACAGTAAATAATTTTTATAATTTTGTTACACAAGCTGAAAATATGTATGTATCAACGTAGGTGACAGTCAATTCCTACTCCCAAATATTTTGTATGATCTGTCTTTTCTATTTTCTCACAGGAACATATTTTCTCATTTGTACAATTATTTTTGTGGATTTTTAAGTAGGGAATGTTATGTATATTATTTTTATAGGATGTAAATGTTATAAATTTAGATTTACTATAGTTTAGTTTTAGAAGCTTACTGTCAAACCAATTAGATAGTTTTTGTAGGCATTTTTCTGCATTATATTTTATTTCTTGCCAAGTAGCTCCCTTCACATAAAAAATTGTGTTATCAGCATACGATATAATTGTACTGTCATTAATTTGGGCAAATAGACTGTTTACATATAAAATAGAAAGTAATGGTCCCAGTACCGTTCCTTAGGGAATATCTGTTTCTACAATTAAAGGATTACTTCTTTCATTTTCAATTTCCACTATTTGCTGTCTATTTTCGAGTAAACTAGTAAGAATATTCAGGATAACCCCTCAAAAGCCATACTTTTTAATACTATTTAACAAATTTTTATGATTTATAGTATCAAATGCCTTTGCAACATCGAGAAAAAATTCCAATGGATAGCTGAGATTTGTCCAAGTTGTGATACTTTTTTGCATAATTGTAGAAATAGCGTCCTGGGTAGATAAATTACTACGGAAACCACATTGACAGGGTGACAATATATTGTATTATTTTATAAAATGGGTAGGAAAGAACCAATCCCTAAATCGCTTAGGCCAATTAACGTGACATCTTTTCTGTTGAAAGGCCTGGAGAAGGTGCTGGAAGGATATATCAGGGGGAACATCCTGAATCATCACCCCCCTCAATAGCCATCAGACAGGAAAATCAACAGAACTAGCACTTAACAACCTAGTCAAAAAGATCACCCAATCCCTTCAAATGAAGGAAATTGCGGTGGGAGCCTTTCTCGACATTAAGGGAGCATTTAATAATGCACTGCCTGACTCGTTATATGCAGCAGTGGCTGGCAGAGGAATTGAGCCTATTATAGGCGACTGGATTCGTGCTATGCTATCAAACAGGACCATAACAACATCTCTACAGAGAGAAACAGTTAGGTTTAGAGCCAAAAGAGGATGTCCGCAGGGTGGGGTTTTCTCCCCCTTTTGTGGTCACTTCTTATGGATGACCTACTGGCTATTCTCACACTGTGGGAGGTTGAGGTTCTAGCATATGCAGATGATCTAGTCATACTAGTCAGAGGAAACTCTGAAAGTGTAATATCGAATACCCTTCAAGAGACACTGGATGCAGTGAGTAACTGGTGTGACAGGGAACAGATGTCTGTAAACCCTTAAAAAAACAGTAATAGTACCATTCACCCGGAAAAGGAAGCTGGAGGACTTAAGACCTCCCTTCTTAATGGGTGAAACTATTCCATTTGCAGAGGAGGTGAAATATCTAGGAATCACTCTAGATAGATCACTTAATTGGAACTCCCATTTGGAAAAGGTAATCCACAAAGCAAAGCTGTCGTTATGGACATGCCATCATATTTGTTGTAAATCCTGGGGCATGGGTCCCCAACAAATTTACTGGATCTACATCACGGTCATCAGACCAATGATAACATACGGATCCATTGTTTGATGACCGAAAAGATCACAGTGGACGGCCAAAGCCAAACTCTCTGGACTGCACAGATTAGCATGCATGACCGTAACGGGAGCAATTAGCACCCCACCGTCAGCTGCAATGGAAATCCTCCTGAATTTACCCCCTCTTCATATATATTTGGAGAGAGAGGCCAGGTGGGTAACCTACAGACTACAACAAACGGCCATTAATATGCAGCAGATTAGTATCATGGAGCGGAACAGGTTGCTGGATGATATAGAGAATCACAGCATCCTGGAAATGCCCTCGGATACTATGCCTACCATGACCAACTACGAGCTGACCCTCAACATCCTTTCTCCGGAAAAGATGAGTGGGATCGGAATAAAGCCGACCTACTGAGGGCAGACAATTGCTGGTTTACAGATGGCTCCAAAACTCCTAAGGGGACAGGAGCCGGAGTACATAGCTACAGACCAAGGGTGAGGATATCTTCATGTAACTGTTTTTCAGGCTGAGATTCATGCCATTGAACTGTGTGTGCGAAGGCTGGAATATATGCATCTTACACGCAAATCGATAAAAAAATTTTCAGATAGCCAAGCAGCTATAAAAGCTCTTGGCTCCTACCGGTGTAACTCCAAAACGGTATGGAATTGTCAGATGGCTCTAAATCATTTGAGCAAAAACAATAAAGTGACTCTGGTCTGGATACCTGGCCATTCTGGTATGGAAAGTATCGAAATAGCCGACTCCTTGGTCAGAGAAGGAGCGGGATCACGAATCATCGAACCAAAACCGATACTTGGCATATCTTTAAGTACTGCTAAGATGGCTATCTCAACCTGAGCTGAAAGGAAAACTCTCCGGTATTGGCAAGAGTTACCAGGATTAGTTCATTCGAAGGCGTTTATAAAATACCCTTTGAAATCAAGAGCTAAGAAACTTTTAGAGTTAAACAGGGTAAACCTGAAAACTCAAACAGGCCTATATACCGGGCACTGCCGACTAAACTACCATCTGCATAAACTCATATAATTGTACCTATTAGATATTTTATTTATTTTTTAAATATTTTACACAAATGTTATATTCTCAATGTATTGGTTGTATGATAGCAAGTTGCTAAATAAACTCTAATAACAATATTACCATTTTCATGCACAATAATGCAATATCTTATCTTGTAATTGTACTTAGTAAATTCTGTAATGTTCAAGGTTAAATAAGCCATATGAGGTGTGCGTCATATTAATTACTGTATACTGTATAGTCCGTTCATTCCCAAGCAGTACATTTAGTAGTCTCTACGTAGTAGTTACCATCAGTGTAACTTTAAAGGTTTCCGCAACTAACGACCGTTACATATGGAAACGATCCGTCTACCAAGCATTCACCAAAATGGGGGAATAGTTATTACGTAGCAATTACTAGCATATAATGACCGTTACATAATGGAAATGATATGTCTACCAAGCATTCACCAAAATGGGAAATAGTTATTGCGTAGCAATTACTATTCCGGAACTTTCCCTGTTACGTGTTAACAACTAGGTTATTACGTAAAAGGAATATAACCAAGTAGTAGAAATGACTAACTTTTGGAACAGCTCTTTAGTGGTATGAGAGCAAACTATATTTTGCTCTCTCTCTCTCTA
Organism: Rhamnusium bicolor; assembly: GCA_029963845.1. Taxonomy (NCBI): domain Eukaryota; kingdom Metazoa; phylum Arthropoda; class Insecta; order Coleoptera; family Cerambycidae; genus Rhamnusium; species Rhamnusium bicolor. The sequence continues at coordinate 34,454 of JANEYF010004285.1, read as the reverse complement.
TCTCTCGTTCGAATAGGAAAATATAATGTATTGCAATCGGACTTAATGATTATGTATTTGAAGTCAATATGTCCAAGTTAATCAATTGAATGAAATATATGTAGGTAATAAACCATGATGTTTTGCATTCACTCTGTGTGGAAATTAAAACAACTACTTGTTTTCTGTAAAATGTTTACATGATACTTCGATAAAAAAGATGCACTCTCTAGAAAATTGTTTTTACAAAAAAAAAATTGTTCAAAAATTATGTACACTCGAAAATGCAAAATTTTTTATGAAAATAATTTTTTACTTTCTTATACCTAATATAAGGAAGTATAGTAATCGTGATTTTTTTCGACCGCGAGATTTTGATTGAAATATACGTTCTGAACCCTTCTAAATCCATTCTGACTATTTTCTGAATGATGTCTGTCGGTGAGTGTGTGTGGATGTGTGTGTGGATGCGTGTGTATATGTGTGTGTGTGTGAGACTTTCCAAATTTGGTAGTTAAGATTGTCAACAACATTTTAGGTGACACATTAAATTTGATGAATGTGATACCACCAGAAGAGACATAATGAATGAAAGAAAAAGTTACATTTCGGAAAAAAAAAATTAAAAAAATTTTATTGCATTTCTGGACGAATCTCAACAAATTATAATGAAAAAACATAACTGTGAAAAAAAATCTGTCCGCATGTCTGTAGTATCGTGATAGCAGCCATAGTTTTTGAAATAAAGCTTTCAAATTTGGTACACTTGTTTTAAAGGCCAAAGACAATGAAAAATTTGGTGATGAACAAAATTGGCCAGCTGAAAGGGAGTCCACGGGACCCAAACTTTTTTGTATTTGAGTTTACAAAAAAATATATTCTTGATGAAAGATTATAAATCATGTCTACTATATCAAGCGAATAAAATATATTTTCCTAGTACTTAAATAAAGCTGATGTAAACTGAAATATTTTACACATTTGGCCTCATAAAATGGGGTTAGGATAAATTTAACAGTTTGACGTTTGAAAGGTCTAATTTAGTTATGAAAATGTCAATGTCAACAAAAAATTATTAAAATATGACATGAATTATTATTGACAGTATCAAATGACGCTGACAATTATTTAAAATTTTTAATGAAAAATTTCAAGGTACACTATTAAATTTAATTGAGGTAAGTGAAGAATTAAATAGAATGATTTTTTTAGATCAGGATGATATATACTGGTATAAGAAAGTTATGTGCTGGCCACACCAGATATTTTGTTTATGTGTTATGAAGTAATAATGCAAATGACCATATTTAATTGAAAAAATGGCTTTCAGAATTATTTATTTTATTTATGTCAATATGGCGTAATCATAGCTTACTAAAAAAGTAGCAAACACGATGAATGACGTCATTTCTTAGTAGCTTTAAACTTGCTTCTATTACGCTACTACGAAAAGATTACTGCAAAGTTCCGACGTACTTTACAACTATCACTTTTAAGTCGGTAGAGTTGGCTGATCCGATCTATATACCATTCATTTCATATGAGCACATAATTTTTTTTACCTAGGCTGGCAGAGCGACTCCTTGTCAACCATCAGACATGTATAGTTCTCTCGTATAGGCACGTGGTGCAATATATAAATTTACAAAATATGTTTATATAATACCACGGATAATGCTAGAGTCTTTTATGTGTTTATATGAAATGGATAATTGGTAAAAATAATTTTTTGTTTGGGATTGGCAACACGTTAATAACTGACTAAACAACAGGTGACAGGTGGAAGTGTTATTAGCAAAAATCAAACGAATGATTAACTCAAAAATTTACCTTGAATACTAACAAAATTCGATGTTAACACTACTATCCATTTTTTCTGTCATCTGATCAATCATGTATTCATAAATTTTCAATAATTTATTTGTCTGAATTTTGCGAATTAGTTCGGTGGTCGAAATTTTAATTAATGGTAAATCACAAACAATTACATTCTTTACTTCAAGATTTGTTGGTTCTTCACTGCAATGACTGACTTTTCCGACAATTTTCCTAACCTGGTTATCTATTGCAATGAATAAGGGTTGATTCCGCATCAATCAAATAATTTGTTAAATTGTTAACTTCACTTAACTGTAACATAACTTTTCTATAAAAGGTCGATGAATGCCAGAAAATTCTCATTGTTGTTTTACTGCTTTTTGGCGACATGTTCGATTAGGTCCGAATGAGAAAATGTTGACTTAATATCGCTAATAAGTTACACAACTTTAAAATTCCAGAAGCCAAATTAAAATAATTGAGTAATACATATGTTAAATTTTCTTTGTCGGCTCAATGGTTCCTAAGAATGGACAATTTTCTTCAAATATTTATTATATCTTCTAATGGGCCTGGTGCTTTGATAAACCTCATTGAAAATGATACAAAAATATAACAGATGTCACGGTTTATAAATGTTGATATATTTAAAATTTTGCTTACTGAGTCTACAGCTAATTACCTACTAAGGGGTGGTAGTTGCAATTGTACCTGACCTCTCTAAAGTTCAGGACCTGTAAGTCCTATGTAGAAGAATTTCCTCAAAACGTTGTTGTTTTTGATATTTGTTTTATTTTTGATCATAGAATCACTAGAATAGAATTCTGAGACACCCTTATAATATTTTGACAATTTGTAAAAAACATATATAAAAAAGATTCTTTTGTTGTTATAAGTATGTAAACAGAAAACTTACTTGCTAAAAAATCTTCCTCTAATGGACAACCGCACGCCTGAGATCATATGATCTTGGATCAAACCACTAAGTGGGGTTCCATCTTTGGGCACCAAATATTGATTAGAAACATTTACTGAAATATAAAAAATTATATATTATTTTACATATCACTTTTAACATATTTCTTTGAGGTTATGTTTTCCTTGGAGGAAAAATTTTTAGAAATAACAAAAATTGATAAATAAAATATAAAAAAAAAGGATGTAATCGAGATCCTCTGACTACCAAATACCTTTTTTGGGCATTCTCTAAACTCACCTATATTATATCCCTCGCTTCTAGCAAGTTCGTTCTGTGGGAAGTGAGCATTCATTTCATCCCCATCGAAATCAGCATTGTACGCTTTACAATTGGCATAATGTAGCCTCAACGTTTTCTCCCCCTTGAGCACTCTCGCAGTGTGAGCCATTATACTAGGCTTATGAAGAGTAGGTTGACGATTTAATAACAAGACATCACCGTTACACAAGTGGCGATGCACCTAAACACAAACCAAATTTAAATGTTTCTACCAATTTAGTTAAAAAACTTACTATTTTCACAGTCTGAAAGCTCTTATCTTTGTCGTCGGGAGTTAAGAGACATTTTAGGATGCTTTTTTGTTGGACCTCATTATTTGGATTTATTCTTTTGACTGTTCCATTGTACTCCACCATAACAGCTCTTAAATAAAAAGCAATGTAAGTGTGAATCATAAAAACATACCAAAGTAACAAAAATGTTAATTACAGAATCAAGACATTGTTTTGCATAAATGGATCATACTTAGGATTGTTATTGTATATTTTATTTCCTGGCTTGCTGTTGTGCATCATTCGACATCCTTATAAGATCTTTCATATTATCACTGGCCGCAAGAAAAGTGCTGTCGTCAGCGTATTGATAAATCTTGCCAGATACATGATTTAATATATCATTAATATATAAGATAAATAAAGTTGGGCCAAGTATTGACCCTTGAGGGACACCAAACTTAAGGGGCTTTAGAGATGACGTTACACCATTGTTACATACACATTGATATCTGTCCGTGATGTAACTTTTTATGAATGATAGAGCAGGTCCTCTTATTCCATAGCTTTCTAGTTTCATCAGCAATATTTTAGGAGATACACAATCGAAAGCTTTAGACAAGTCTAAAAATGCTGCGGTAACCATATCTCCGTTTTCAAATGCATCCATTATAAAAACAGTCATATCCGTTAAGGCCCTAATAGTGGATTTACCTTTTCTGTAGCTATATTGACTAGTATTTAGCAAATTTTTGGTTTCTAGATACATTATGAGTCTGAGATTAAATGCTAATTCTAATAACTTGGATAAAATTGGTACAATTGATATCGGCCTATAATTACTTGCTAGGCTGGTATCCCCTTTTTTGAATATAGGGGTTAAAGTTTATACGAAGTCAATTGAAATTGGTCATTGTTAAAGCACAGGACTGTGCGCACTTAACTTGATATTTTGTCCTATGTATTTAGCAATGGTATCGAGAATCGAATGGTAGTTGAAATTGTGCAGGTGAGTCCGAGACTGGCAATGTAATCAGCCTGATTGAACCATCTACGTGTTTAAAGATAATAAAACGGACAGGCCCACTAGTATAAAAAAAACTCATTAAATCGTTTTTCAGCAATTACGTAGACTTGTGAGATGTGCCGGCATTGGCTATGTTTTGAGGACGATGGGCGACGATTGGCTGGGATCAGGATATTCGTCAGTCCAGTTGGTCGGTGGGTGTTTGAGTTTATATCAGTCAGTAGTCAACGTGGGGTCGATGTTACCTAGTTATTTATTACATTTGTCCAGTGCAGTGCAGAAATACCTATTATAATATTAAGTGTGGTTCAGTTTATACTTAGTGTTCATATTGGTAAATATTTATTACTACATAAAAGGTATTTAAGATATTGTATTATTTACTAATTTACCATGGCTTTCTGGAGACCATTTGAAACAGAAGATAATATAATAACGTCCGAAAATCCCGAAATAGCTGAGCCTGTTATTATCGAGGAAAACGAAATAAATTTAGAGTTTCAAAATAAAGATTTACACATACAAAGTCAACGCATTATTTTAAATATATATGAACGTTTAAAAAGCGAAAATCGTGAAAAATGTGAGAAAGAAATAATAGAACGTAATAACGAATTAACTAAAATATCAAAATCAACAATTTATCGTGTAATTAAAAAAAGGAGATGTTATAGATCACGGTACAAATAGGAAACGGAAAAATATGAAATTAAAAAATATTGACGATGCTGCCAAAGATGTAATACGGCGTATAATTTATAATATGTATGAAAAAAATATAGTTCCTACGTTAAAAATGATTCGAGAAAAATTAAGCGATTATCCTGATTATAATTATAGTTCTTTAGATACACTACGAAATGTTTTACTAGAATGCGGTTTTAAACATAAAAAACTTGACAGTCGTATGGTAATTATGGAATCGCGACGTATAGTAGCACGGGTAGATTATTTGGAAAAAATCAAAGAATATTGTAAACAGGCATATAGTGTATCTAGATGAGACGTGGTTTGACACGCATGATGTAGTTCAGTATGGTTGGGTAGACGGTTCAAATAATTGTGTTTTAAATACTCCGTGTTCTAGAGGAAAACGCGTTATCATACTTCATGCGGGAAGTGAAAACGGGTTTGTACCTAATGCGTTGCTCTTGTCGGCCAAAAAATATCGCAGTCTTCTGCAGACTATCACGAAGATATGACAGTCGATCTATTCGAAAAATGGTTTTCAGAACAGCTTTTACCAAATATTCCGCCTAAATCGGTAATTGTATTAGATAATGCTTCTTATCACTCGCGAATATTAAATAAAATACCAAACATCAGTACAAGAAAGGAAGACATTTTAAAATTCATGAGAGAAGAAAATATGGAAATTCCTGTAAAAGTTCCAATAAAGCGCGAATTACTGAAAAGAATAAAAGAACAGAATTTCAAAAAGGAATATGTTATTGATAACTTATCCAATATACACGGTCATACACTTTTGCGCTTACCTCCGTACTATTGCATATTTAATCCTATCGAGATGGTTTGGGCAACTTTAAAAGATCGTTTGCGAAAATGTAATGACTCTCCAACGTTAAGCGCGGTAGTAGTTGATCATATAAGAGAAGTAATAAATGACCTCGACAATATTGATTTATGGAAAAATTGCGTTCAGCATGTAATTAATAAAGAAAATCAATATCCAACACTACCCCCCCATTGCGCCGATTATAATTCAACCGGGTAATGATTCCTCTTCAGAAAGTGAAGATTCGGAGGCGTCAACTTTTAGCCTTTAACTTTTTTAATATACATATATTTTCAGAACAAAATATTTAGATATTATATTAGGTAGGAAGTTTACTTTTTTATTGTTACATTTCTTGGAATATATTTTATTTAGTTGACAAAAAATTTTAATTTAAGTTACTTTATTCTAGACATATTTTAATTTTGTTTTTATTTATGTTTTATCTAAACAAATATTTATTTTTGTGGTACTAATTCTTTGCTTTGGTTAAGAAACTTACACTTTTATTTTTATTTTAGAAGAAACTTTAATTTTATTTTTTACTATATAACATCCTTGCCCCTCGCTAATCTAACCTGTCCCATTCCCTCATCCTGGCAAGGATATGTTCATACCTTCTCGTTGGTCCTTGCTGAGCAATAACATATTTCAATATAGTATGGGTTAACTTTAAAACTAAACCCAATAAATTTAAATATTTAGACTTTATATCTAAAACTGATATAATATTTCAAAAATATGTTATTGGCGAAATGAACAAAAATTGACTATCTAATAAACAAAAAATAATAAAAATTAATACAATTTTCAAAAAATTATAACATTTTCTTATGACAAGCATTTCTATTTACCTCCGCCCATGTACAATAAAGAGATGCCGACGGTTTTTGCAGGCTTTTAGTTTTTATACAGTTTCAATTGACTTCGTACAAACTTTACTTGGGATTTTCTTAGATAGTTCGGATAAATGCCATGCTTAAAACACATGTTGATAAAATAAGTTATAAATGGAAGGAGCTATTCCTTTGCCATTTTAATTGTGTCGCTATTTAGACAATAATAATCCCTAGATTTAGATGCACTTAACTTATTAATAAGATGACAAACCTCTTGTATAGTAGTATGAATGGAAAACTTACACTTTTCTAGAACCTATTTAATATAATTGTGCCTGTCTTGACTTACGCCACTGTTTTTTGTAAGTGTTGAAGTAAGCTGCAAGGTGGCGACCCTTCATTTGTTTCCAGTATGAAGTAAGACACTTCGATGGTGTATCCCTTGAGTGTGGGTTTTCATTCATTACCTATTTGACCGACTGTATTTCGCGTATTAAGCGAGCGGCATACCAGCATTGCATATATTTCAATGATCTTCTCAAATTTAACAAGCTGATGGAAGTACCGACCCTAATGTAAGTGAACAGTACTAGTGCATTCCTCACACTCTTTTGTCTGTTCTTCTTTCGCTTGACAGACAGTAAATCGCGTAATTGGTTTTTAAATTTAATGCTGGGATTTGACTAATTTGTAAAATGAAAGGTTTTACAGTTCGAGAACGTATGTGTGACAACTGGATTTGAAGATGACAAACTTATAGAATCGATGGATAATTTGTTCATGCAAATCTCAAATTACAACTGAATATATCATGCTTTCACAATAGAGCAATAACTAAACAGGTACCTGTAGTTGGGTCTCCGCGCGTAGGTAATCTTCCGCAAAAGCAAAGACGAGACGCTACGTGCTTGGGCAGGTAACGACGCAATCGTGAACATTCGTCATATAACGGTATATATCCTAGTGTTTTGGACGTAAATTTGTCGTATAACGGTCTACATCTTAGTACACTTCGAATCACTCATTACGGATCGTCAATGCCTGAACTTTATTAATCACACTTACCCTGGATGGACGTTTGGTCCGTTTAAGATCATCTTCCGCAGTTCCTCAACGTTCCACGGCGTCACAGCCACAGGGTAGGTTAAGCGTTTGGCAAATTCTTCTGGTATTCCTATCTCGTCGATGTTTAGGTTCGGATCGGGCGTGATCACAGATCGGGCTGAAAAATTCACACGTTTTCCCATCATGTTCATGCGAACGATCCCTGCTTTCTTTTCTATAATCTACAATTAACGACATGTTAAACACATTCGTATTATCCTAACAAAAGTCCTAATTTTCTACTTCTACTACAGTCCCAGAAACGGGAACTTTCAGCTTTCGACTAAAAGACACATGTTGATTTGAATAAATGACAATACTAGGTATGAGCGGTTTTTATCCATTCAGTATATTTACGTTATATGAATGTAAAGATTTCTACCTGTTTCAATCCTTCGGCTTCTTTGCTGTTTGATATCTCCTTATCGACCAAGGCGTTTATTTCATCTTGAAGCTCTTCCCAGGCGATATTTAATTTTTCTACAGGTGTATTTCCTTTGGCATAACTGTAGGCTGCCTGTAGGATACAAAATGTCACTATACACATGGTGGCTCCTAATTACTTACCAATAATTCAAGAGGTAATGCAAAAACAAGATGTTGAAGACTAGATGAAACAAATTAGTTTTGGAATGTAGATCATCCACATTGAGATATTTATTGATGAAATTTGGTAAACTTATTGGGTTTTGGATTAAAATTATTTTGATCACTAAAGATTTAGAATAGCATTACTAGCGAATCTTTCTCATAAATAGGTGAACATTTTATTATTAATGAATTCACAAAGTTTAATTAAACACTATGATGAGATAAAATATGTGGTACAAACTAAAAACCCTATTGCAGTGTGTTTAACTGAAACTCAGATATACAATATTGCGTTGCTTTTCAACATGTAATTTATATGAATGTCTGGTTTTTGGTTATTAAACTGAAAATTAATAATGAATATATCTCTGTTGCTGGATTGTATCATTCTCCAAATCAATCACATATTGTTTTTTTTAGATTTTTTTAGAAAATTGGCTAGAGAGTAATTTAATTAATATTAACCAGTTTTTTAATGATTGGCGACTTTAATATTAATTGGAAATTAGATTCAACATACTCGGCTAAATTGAAAGCTATGTCGCAAGACAGTGGATTAAAGCAGTTAGTATAGTTTATCCAATATGAATTGAAACACTTCAGTCTAAAGTGTTTATACCAGAAGGGCGCATTTCCACTCTCATCGTCAAAGAAATAGAGCACAAATCGTGCTTGTATTTATTGAACAATACCTCTACATTACATTCGATATGAGAGTATGGCAATGCAGTGGACCAGATGTGAAACTCGGGAGGTAGTGTCCAAACTCTGATGAATTAAGTAGTGATTTGAATAGATTACTGGACTAGTTGTTTATATTGACCGTACAGTGCAGTTCATGTAATAATTTTGAATAAATAGAATTATTTTGTGAGGTATTTATAGCATTTTAGTGATCTTATTAAGTGGTTTTAGTAATATATCAATATTTGCATTAATTATTATTATTAACATGGCTTTTTGGAGGCCCCTTGAAATGCATGAAAATGAATTATCTGAAGAAAATATTAAACCGGTGGCACCATTAATTGAAACTAGTTCGTAGTTTAATAAGAACAATTCACATGTTCAATGTCAGCGTCTTATTTTAAGTATTTATGAATGTTTAAAGAGACAAAATATTGAAAGGACAGATGGGGACATTGTAAATAGAATTCATGAATTAACTAAACTTTCAACTTCTACGATTTATCGTGTTATTAAGGAAGGGGATGTTATAGATCACTCTATAAAGCGGAAAGGAAAAAAACCAAAATTTTGTAGAATTGACGATACCTCGAAAGACGTTATTCGGCGAACGGTTTATAGTTTCTATGAGGAAAATAAAGTATCAACTTTAGAAATGATTCGTGATAAATTGCATGATTATCCGGATTATAATTATAAATCTTTAGAAACACTACGAGGTATTTTATTAGATTGTGGCTCTAAACACAAAAAAATAGATAATCGAATGGTTATAATGGAATCGCGACGTATCGTTGAACTTCGACAAGAATACTTACATAAAATGAAAGAATACCGTAATTCAAATAGGCATATAGTATATCTCGATGAGATCTGGTTTGACACATACGATGTTGTTCAGTACGGTTGGCTAGATGACTCTAAAAATTGTAGTTTGAATACACCTTGCTCGAGAGGAAAGCGCGTTATAATTTCTCATGCTGGAAGCAAATACGGTTTTGTACCCAACGCATTGCTCTTGTCGGCCAAAAACATAACACAATCCTCTGATGATTATCATGAAGACATGACTGCGGATTTGTTCGAAAAATGGTTCGCTGAACAGCTTCTACCTAGCATTCCTCCAAATTAGGTCATTGTTATGGACAATGCTTCGTATCACTCACGTTTATTACATAAAATACCTAATAATAGTACCAAAAAGGACATTTTAAAATTTATGAGGAATAAAAATATGGACATCCTGAAAAGGTTCCGACAAAGAAATAATTATTAATACATATAAAGGAGCATAATTTTAAAAACGAATATGTAGTTGATGATCTTTACAAGAGACACGGTCATACGCTTGCGCGGTTGCCACCGTATTATTGCGTATTTAATCCGATCGAGATGGTTTGGAGCACTATAAAGAAACATTTACGGAAATGCAATAAGTCACCAACTTTAAGCGCAGTTGTACTTGATAATATACGACAAGTAGTAAATGAAGTGAGCAATAGCGACATATGGGGAAAATGCGAAAGTCATGTTATACAAAAAGAAAACGAGTATCCTATTTTGCCACCCGTAGCATCAATTATTATTCAAGCCGGTGACGATTCTAGTTCAGAATATTCTTCTGATAATTCAATTGCTACTTAGTATTTTTATTTAAATGTTTTTTTACGTTTAATCGAAGCAACTTAGCTTGAACGGTTCAAGAGATTTATAATTGGTTTTATTTGAGTTTTTAACAAATTTTAAATATTTACTTCTTGTTTTTTGTGATTCAATTGCCACACGGCATTTTTGTTTAAACTTTTTTACCTTCAATCGATGAACGGTTGAAGAGATTTATAGAGTTAATTTTTTGAGTTTCTAACAAAATGCAAAGATTTATTTATTTCTTTCTTTTTGTTTTATTTGTTGTTATATTTTATTTGAAAAAGTTATTTAATTCTAATTTAATTCTAACATTCCATCGTTGGTTTTTGCCGGATGGTGACATTTTATACAAGACTCAATATCAATTTTTACAGTTTGTAGAAAATGTCATCAACTAAGTGAGTAAGATTCTTAACTTTTATTCAATCATCAAAATTGCTTATTCAACTAATATAAATAAATAAACAAGTAAGTAAATAAATAAAAAGGTTATTATAGGTATTGTACATATATATAAACTCATATAAAATAGTAAAAAAATATTCGATTTATTTTAAAGAATTAAAAGAAAATTCTAAACCTTTTTGGTCGACGCTCAAGGATATGACTAAATTCCCGTTGTTGGCGTTTTTATGCTGTTCCAATTCATATTGGAAACACTATAACAATGGATAGACACACCTATGAAGGTGGAGCATCCATTATTGATTTAGTCTTTTCTAATGATAAAAGCACTGAAATATTCATACTAGATGAACCAAATATATGTAATCACAGTTGCATTAAAAAAAATTTGTTAAAAAATCATAAAGACAAGAAAACAATTATAAAGAGCAAATTAAAAGATACACATCAATTTCGGTAGATATTGTTAATTTCTTAAGTACTTTTAATTATTATAATGAAGATTTAAATGTTAAATATAAATGTTTATGGATGGAATGACAAACATTGTTGCTAATCTTATGTCAAAAAAGAGAAATTATGCTTCGTAGTAAATATAATGGTTGGTTTAATGACAGGGTTTTAGACACAATTAAAAGGAGAGATCAATCCTACAAACAATATAAACTAACAAATAACCAAAATGATTGGGATATTTGTACACAAAACAGGAATGAAGTGGTCAGTGTAATTAAAACAGAAAAATGCAGACATTTCCAGGAGAAAATTGATTCTTGCTCTGGCAATTCAAAAAAGATGTGGAAATCTTTAAAGAACATAACGGGTCAAAAGACGAGAGATAATATTGATGTTGATTTTAATGGTGAGATAGTAGATAACATAAGAGATATAGTAGAAAAATGTAATGAGTATCTTGTTAAAAGTATTGAAGATATTATTGAAACTATACCTATTACTAAAAGGGTCTTTCCAGTAAATAATGATAATAATAATAGCTTATCTGATTTTAAATTATTAAACAGATGCAAACTGAAAGAAATAATTTTTTCACTGGCTAACAAAGTAGTCCCGATGACGTTAGTATATTTATATATAAAGAATTTTTTTGATGTCTTAGCTGACCCACTGCTTAATATAATAGTTCATTATTAACTGGAAAAGTTCCTGATTCTTTAAAGATTTCTACAATTATTTTACTAAGAAAAGTTGCCAAAGCAGAAGAATTTCGGCCAATTAATATATTACCTGCTTTTGAAAAAATATTAGAGTCGTGTACTTACAAATTTTAAAATATATCACAAATAACCCATTAATATATGATTATCAATCTGGATTCCGAGAAAATCATAGTTGTGAAAGTGCCTTACAGTGTGTTATAAATGATTGGGAAGCAGAACTTGATGAAGGGAGAGTAACAGCTACTATTTTCTTAGATTTAAAATGTGCATTTGAAACGATTGACAGAGCTAGGTTGGTTCAAAAACTAGCATTAGGTTTTACACGAACAGTTTTAAATTAGTTGAAAGATTATTTGAGCAACATAAGACAAATAGTTAAGTATGAAAAGTATGTATCCAGGGAATCACATATTAATGTCGGAATACTACAAGGCAGCATACTAGGACCTTTACTATTTGTGTTGTATTTAAATGATATATCCTCAAATTTTGGCGAAGCTAATTATCATCTATTTGCTGATGACACTATAATATATATATCAGATACATGCATATTAAGTCTTGGTGCGAAAATGAACCAAATATTAGAAAACGTCAGTGAACGGATGGAAGTGAACAAATTAAAGTTGAATGTCGCAAAAACAAAAGGGATGTTACTGGGAAAGAAGTCTTATAGGGAGTTATTTCTCAGTAACCAGTTAACATTTAAATTAACCAGGGTGAGAGTGGAAGTAGTGAATGAAATAAAGTCTCTCGGAATTATAATCGACAATGACTTAAAATTCAATAAAAACATCAATTACATTTGTAAAAAAGTTGCCAAAAACTTAGGGGTTCTTAGGAGGGTTAGCTGGTATTTAACCATAAAAACGCGGAAATTAGTGTACAACACCATAATACTACCTCACTTTTGTTACTGTAGTACTGTGTTGTACTTAACTAACCAAGGTGGTATTGGGCATTTACAAAAATTACAAAATAGAGCCATGTGGACAATATTAGGATGCAACAGAAATACTAGAGTAGAGGACATATTAACTACAGTGGGTTGGATGAGTGTATACAAGTTTTTGGAATTTAATGTACTGGTTTTTATTCATAAAATTAGATTGGGGGAAGAACCTGAATACCTGCAAAATATATTAGAGATATTTCAGGACATGATTAGAACACATGAGGGAACCAAAACTTTGTCTTACAAAGGGTGCGAACTAATGCTGGGCAGAATTCAATTTTCTCAAAGGGAATTGGCAAATATAACAGCCTTATTCAAGAAAAGCTGCTCGAAGCATAATTTCCTTTGAAAGAATTCCGAAAGAGAGATATTATGATACGTTAGTGTATACTTAGTTTTATGTTTTTTTATATAGATTTTTTTTTATCTTTGTTTGATGTTTTATGCCATATAGTTTTTTTTATGTAACAAATAGCAAAGTGCTAAAAAAAGATATTCTATTCTATTCTATTTAAAAAATACGATAAGAATTCGGTTTCGTAGATCTTATTAATTTTCCATGGGGGTGGTATAGACTAATGATTTTAAATACCTCTGAAGAAAAAGACATGGGATTAATATCTGATGATTGAAGAGGCCATAACTGTAGTCCTCCTCAACCAATTCAGTAACCAAGATATGACACGTCTAGAAATTGTTATACAATTTCAATACAAACATTTAGCTCTGCCTCCATACCCACGTCACTGGCAAAGCAACTGCAAATATTTAATAATCAAAATAATTTTAATTATTACCAATATCTCCAAGTGGAGAGTCGGTATTCCAAAATGTTTCAAGGAGATACCTACACGCTGTATCTCGACAAAAGTGCATATTGGCACATGTTCATATGAAAAACTCGAGGAATCACCTCGGCAATTATTGATACACCCTATATATTTGATTTACAAAAAACTTCTGATGCCTTATTTGATTTTACATTTTCCTAAAAATTTATGCTTTTTTTTTTTTAATAATGCACACAACATAGTACTACTTCGGTTTCTGCTGAAGGATAACTCAAACACCCTGTACAAATTTATTGCAAGACGCAATTTTACCTTGGCTTCTGTGGACGTCAAACTATTTTGGTCTCCTTTCTGTTGAACCACCTGTATAATGGCCCTTAGTAAAATCACATTTTGCAAAATGGTTTTGTATATCTGCGACTGCTTGTTTTCTATAATCCTGCCCAGGACAAAATTAACCTAAAAGTAAAATGAATAGCAAGGAATGATCGTAATAAAAACAATGAGTATTGTATATTGCTATATGGTCACACGTTTAACCAGCTTTTCTCATGTGTTAAGTGTGTGACCAATAAGTGATTACTTTAAAGCACATTGTGTATAATACAAGTTATTTTCGCGATCAAAACTGACAAAATCAATGACTTACTGGTCTAACGTTAGGTGGAGGTACAGGAATTACTTCGAAATAAAATACATTGGTTGGATGTTCCAATTTAATGTCTGCCAACACGGACACTATCTGCTGAAGAAAGTCCTTCTCTGCATTCCATATGTTCCTCATGTATTGCCTGCACAAACAAAACGCATTTACAAAAATATAGTTTACTTCTTCTCTAAAGCACCCATCTATTTTTTTTATGCATATACAGCATATTCACGGATATGGTTTCCAATAGGAATCTTGAAATCCGGTTCGAAAGACCAACTAATTTAATTTTGTTCGAAAAAAGGATAATATCATAAAAACGGGTGACTTTGAAGGTGGTTAGGAAAATATATTTAAGAAAAACCAAAATATTGCGCACTCTAGCCAATTGTGATACCATGCCAGGTATACACTTGGTTACTTCAAAAATCATTAATCACCCTTATTTATAAATGAATGTGATTTGGGTTATCACTAAAGAAACTTTTTAAAATATCTCAAGAAATGAATTTATTAGGTTCATGGGTGTTAGAACAATGACCAAAGCGGCCACTCTAAGAGACCAAATTGCTAAAAAAACAATAAAGAATAATTCTTACCTTGATTCCTCAGGGTTCACATACTTTGACTCTAATCTGACCACGGAAGTACTATCATTTTCACTGGAAAAAAAATATAGGTTTCGTCACATTAAAAAAAAAAGTTGGTACAGTGCTTTAGCTTATTAACTATAGCCATTTATTCGATAATTTACACAAGGCACTCTCCAAAAATAACACAGTGATATATTTGATTTTTTTCTTTTTTTGTTAAATGATTTAAAATTGGAATCTTCTTTTCGATGCTCCAATCAAATATCTCAAAAAAATGTAAATTTTTCAAAAAATGTCGCCAAAACCAAAATTCAATGTTTGGTTTGCCTTAGTGCTTACTTGGAGGCAACAGGTCGTTATTTTCATTAATTTTGAATTTAGAATCAGCTTGCATACAGGGTGTCTCACCAGGAACTACATCGATCGATATAGGGAAAAGTACTCACCAGGAAATTTTGAAAATTTAGGAAATTACTAATGGCAGTGTGGTCAGTCCAACTAAAATTACAAGCATTTGCCACTTCCGGTTATACCGGAAGTCGATACCAACTTGCTTATTTTAAATGGAATACCCTATATATTTTAGGGTTTTCGAAAAGAGCATAAAATTCTTCGTCAAAAACATGGATACCCTATGTCTAAACCCAGCCGTTTCAGAGATATTTGACATTTTAAAAAAATTTTGTCAGATGTAATGATTTACAATTACCTTTATAACTTTCTTCGTGTAAAAGATACTCATTTGCTTTTTGGCATGCAGAAAGACCATAAGGTGCTCTACAGTTTAAAGAAATTCAATAATAGTATATACCAAGTGTTACATTTTGTAAACTTGAAACCGCGAAAACTTGCTTAAATCAAATTGAACACTGTATTTTTTTACATCAAGTTATGTATAATTAAATTCCATTTTTTTTATAGTATTGTGGGGGTTTAAGTTACAACTTTTTGAAATATTTGCGATTTTCTTAGAAACTCAATTTTTATTAAAATTTTTATCAAATTAGCCATGATTAGAAACAAGCAGTAATGTCAGTCATTCTCTTATGTCAAAAAAATGTCACCGCGTTTAAATTACACCCACGAAGACTTTTTGAATTTGTTTATTATTTATGGAGAATGTGATGTGAGTAATATCAAGAACTTGTAGTACATTTGTTACTAGATATCCACAAAAACGGAAAATAACACTAAACACTGTAACATGCCTATTAATTGGATTGAAGACACTTTGCATAAACTAAAATAACAGATAAAATCAACTAAAAACATGATTCCATTTTAATTTAATAATTGTTCAAAATTCCGCCCTCGAACCTCCACACATTTTTCGCACCTTCGGGTTAGTTCTTCATAGGTAGCTCTTCTAATTGAATCATGTGTTAAGTTTTAAAAAATCCATTGATCATAAAAATTATTTATCAAATACGCGTTATGTGGGAGAGCACCGTCGTGCTGATAAAAAAATGTTTCTATGTTCGGCGAGAGGTAAATTTTCTAAATAGTTATTATTCAAATTTTGTAAAATATTTAGATATTTATTTATTTATTTATTTATCTATATACTGTCCTACAGGTACTCGACCCAACTACAGGACAGAAGGGTACTGAAAAAATTCAATAAAATATACAACATAATAATTAGAGTTAACATTAGAATCAAAAATACATACGTGGCTTTTCATGAATATTAAACAATACACTATAAAATTATAATAAAAAAACATTGAACGGTTATAAAGAATTGATTAAAAAAAACCGAATTATTTAAAAAAAAATATATTTAAGCGCTATTAATGAACCAAAGACTACTTAAGCAGAAGCATAATTAGTATCAAAAACAAATCCATTAAGGAAAAACAAGATGCCTAGTTATTATGACAGATATCTTTTACCTAAAAGAAAACAAAAACAAAAAATTAACTATACATATTAGCATAAGAAGAAATTTTTATAACTTACTGTTTAAATTTTCCTGATAAAAATTCTAATGCCACCACTCTATCGTTTATGGCACAGTAAACATTAAACTGCCAACTTTCTTGAAAATTTCGCTCCCTGAACACATGAAGATTCGAGTCACTCCAATAATGCGAATTGTGTCGATTAAAAAGTCCATTTTTGATCAATTTTGCTTCATCTGATCATATAATAATTCCCAAATAAGAATCGTCGCCTAGACTTTATTAGAATAAATTCATAAAAATTTTCTCTTCTTAGGAAATCTGCTTCTTTTAATCGTTGAATCATTTGGAACAAAAACGGGTGAAATTTATGTTTAATTAAGATTCTGTGAACTGAATCCTTGCATAGTTACGATTCCAGAGTAGCTTGTCTTAATGACATCATTGGAAATGCATGAAAATATCCCAGAATTGCTATTTCTACGTTTTCGTCATCAACAATAAGCTTCCGCTTTTGAATTCTTGCCTTGACAGAGTTTTTAAAATTATCCAGTATGCATTTTACAGTGTTTGGTGACAGTTTCTGTTTTTGTGGATATCGAGTAGCAAATGTACTACAAGTTCTTAATATTACTTTATCACATTCTCCATAAATAATAAACAAATTCAAAACGTCTTCGTGGGTGTAATTTAAACGCGGTGGCATTTTTTGACAAGAGAATGACTGACATTACTGATTGTTTCTAATCATGGCTAATTTGATACAATTTTTACTAAAAATTCCTGAATTTCTAAGAAAATCGCACATATTTCAAAAAGTTGTAATCTAAACCCCCACAATGCTTATGTCAGAAAAAAAGGAATTTAATTATACATAACTTGATGTAAAAAAATACAGCGTGTTCCATTTGACTTAAGCAAGTTTCCGCGGTTTAAAGTTTACAAAATGTAACGTCAAAAATGAAACACTTGGTATATTATTATTGAATTTCTTTAAACTGTGGGGCATAGGTCACCTTATGTTCTTTCTGCATGCCAAAAAGAAAATAAGAATCTTTTACACGAAGAAAGTTATAAAGATTATTGTAAACCATTACACCTGTTAAAACTTTTTTAAAATGTCAAATATCTGTGAAATGGCTGGGTTTAGGCATAGGGTATCCTACATGTTTTTGACTCAGAATTTAATGCTATTTTCGAAAACCCTAAAATATATAGGGTATTCCATTTAAAATAAACAAGTTGAAATCTACTTCCGGTATAACCGGAAGTGCCAGATGCTTGAAATTATTTTAGTTGGATTGACCACACTGCCATTAATAATTTTCAAAATTTTCTGATGCGTACTTTTCCCTATATCGATCGATGCAGTTCCTGGTGAGACACCCTGTATAAGTATTTAGGTACTACTAGTCGTTCTTTGATCGGTAACAACGAAAACAAATCTCCTTAAGAAAAGTCCATATAGCTTTCACACTATAAATAAATTAGTATTATATATTGATATGTATTTAGTATATTCTCTTTTTTATTCACTGAGGGGGTAAAATGGAAATATTGGAAAATTTTGGCTGCGATAAATTCCAAAAAGTAATTTCTTTAAAATTTTAGTAAATGCTTCAACAATATGTAGTAAAGATTACTTTACAAGCAAAAAGCAATTAAAAAAAAGATGTAGGTAATCGAGGGGTCTCTCACTGCTTGCAGTAGGTGTATAAAATAGAGGCAGGAGTTTCGCAGTACTTGGCAGTTTTAAGTACTACCTGGAAGGACCTAGCAGGACTTGCGTAAGACCTGACAGAACCTGTCAGAACCTGAGCAGGACCTGGCAGAACTTGAGCAGGACCCATTAGGACTTTGGTAATATTAAGGGTAGAACACATGTCATAAATTTTACTAGCGTGAAGCGAGATAAGAAGTGAAACAATTGAATAGGAAGGTAGGAAAATATTTGACAGGTTTCATTTTCAACATACTAATAAGAATAAGTAATTGCTAATTTATTTTGTTTAAAAAGATGGCGATATTTATTACTATTGCTCTAATGGCACACTCTTATAATTGAGCCAATTTGGCGTAGATGTCGATATGATTGTTTCGTAGATATTTAAATATATTGTTTTGACTGATTGATTGATTGGAAGGACCTAGCAGAACTTACGTAAGACCTGACAGGACCTGTCAGGACTTGGCAGGACCTAGCAGAACATGTGTATTTACACTCAAGTTTTGTGAACCCTCTGCCCACACAGAAGACAGCGAGAAGCATCAAATGCCTGACGACGTATTTTTGCCCTTATGTTTTGTACCTCGTAGATTCCCTACTAACCAACAAGTTTTTGGCAAACAGCCAACTAACGTATGGAGACCAGGGCAAAATAAAAATGATCAACAGTATACACATACGCCCATGAGTACCACTACTCAGATTACATTTCCAGCCAGACAACAAAGTTACAGACCAAATTATAATTAACCCCAAAATTCTTCTAATGTAATCACAGAAGAATTATTTAATGTTGATTCAGATATAAATCATACAGGGTATTATCTGTATGATTTATATATGAATCAACATTAAATAATTCTTCCGGAGGATATATATCACGACGAACCGAATTACGAGTATAACTGCAGTTACCAAAACGATTTTCAGAAAATTTCGAGAACAATGACCCTCAAAGTTTTCAGTTTGACGCGAATTTAGATATAGAAATTTAGTAGAACTCTCGTTGTTTTGGACAAGGAGTTATCCTATATTAAAATTAAAAATCCCCCTTTAAAATTGCTTCTGGACACGGATGCTACAAAATCTATTCTTAATCCTAATACGGTTGAAAAATATTTTCCTGAAAAAAATCTATGATGAACCTTTTACACTCAGTGCTGTATTTCAAAGATATAATTGTAACAATTGCGCTAATATTCCTTATTTTAGCGAATTTAATGAAACGGGAAATATAAAATTTCACTTATTTAGATTTCATGATTTTTTCGATGGTTTAATAGGTTTTGACACTATAAAATTTCTGGGTACTCAAATCGACATTGCTAATTCTTGACTGCGCACACGCAATTCAGTCATGGAAATTAAACTTGGAGAAACACCTAATACACCTTCATCTTGTCATGAAATTAACGCCCATGAAATAGCAGGAATTAAAATCCCTGTTAAAGTCCCAACGGTGATATTTTGATACCACCAAAAATTTTACAAAATTGCGAATTCAAAGAAACACTGACTACCGTTGTCAATGGTAACGCTTGGACAGAAGTAGTCAATAAAACAAATGATGAGGTTATTGTTATCGATGAACCATTAAAGGTAGCATCCTTCGCAAAACCTATCGCTGACCATTATGATATTTTTAATATTGATTTTAAACATGATCCTTCTAAACTACATAATATTGAAAAACTTATTAGAACGGAACACATGAACGAAGAAGAACGCTTTCATATTACAAAACTTTGTAAAACTTATGATATATTTTTCTATGAGGGAGATAAATTAACATTCACGAACTAAATTAAACACCAAATTAACATTTATGATGAAATACCCGTTCATACAAAAACAAACCGGTATCCGTTTGTTCATAAGCAAGAGGTACAAATCCAAATAGATAAAATGTAGATGACGGTATTATTAGGTCGAGCAATTCACCGTGGTATTCGCCTATTTGGATAGTCCCGAAAAAAGCAGACGCGTCCAACAAAAAGAAGTGGCGTATCGTTAGACAAACGAGAAAACGATCGATGACCGCTATCCGTTACCTAACATAACTGACATACTGGACAAACTAGGACGATGCCAAAATTTTTCGACCTTAGACCTGGCAAGCGGGTTCCACCAAATCGAGATGGACCCTGGCGACATGCAATAAACAGCGTTTAACGTTGAGAATGGCCATTATGAATACCTCTGTATGCGATTCGGGCTTAAAAATGCACCGCCCACGTTTCAACGCGTGATGGATAACATACTTAAAGAGTTACAGGGACAAATTTGTTTCGTCTACATGAACGATATTGTCATTTATTCCACGTCACTACAAGAATATATGGTCAATTTACAAAAGGTATTTCAGAGGCTTAGGGAAACAAATTTTAAGGTAAAATTACGTCCGAATTTTTTAAAAAGGAAATAGTTTTTAGGTCACGTGATAACAAAAGAAGGGGTCAAACCGAACCCTGAGAAAATTAAAGTGATAATAAATTACCCGATTCCGAAAACGACGAAAGTAAGCAAAGGATTTCTAGGTCTCTTAGGTTACTATCGCAAATTTATTTAAGGATTTCGCCAAATTACCGAAGCCTTTTACCAATTGCTTAAAAAAGGGTGCGAAGATTGAACATAACGAAATTTTCTTAAAAACCTTCGAGGATTGTAAAAACTTACTAACTAACGATCCGATACTGCAGTATCCGGATCTCGAGAGGCCCTTTAATTTGACAACAGATGCCAGCAACTACGCGCTCGTAGCCATATTATCTCAAGGCCCAATTGGGTCGGACAAACCGATTGCTTACGCGTCCAGTACCCTTAACCAAGCGGAACACAACTATTCAACCGTGGAGAAAGAGCTTTCGGTCATTGTGTGGGCTACCAAATATTTTAGGCCATATTTATACGGAAGAAAATTCAAAAGTTTCACCAATCATAAACCTTCACAGTGGCTCTTTTCGCTTAAGGAATCCCACTCGCGCCTTGTGTGGTGGCGTTTAAAGCTGCAAGAGTACAAGTATCAAATTTGCTATAAAAAAAAATGTAAGAAAAACACTAATGCGGACGCTCTCTCACGTATTGAAATTCACACTAAAGAAATATTTGAAAAATCAAGCTTAAACAAAAAACCTAATAAAACACCACTTGAAGAATGTATAGATAACCTAAACGACTTATTAAATAGCTGTCGTAACATTCAAAATTCCACTAATCCCTAGAATATAGCTCCCCTTAGCGATAAAAGTAATCAATTAACGAATTCTGACCGAGCCCCCAATGACGACTACATCACGACCAAATTTTACTCGATGGTAGTTCCGGCAACGAAAGTACCGAAAGAGTGCATACCAACATTGGTAATGAAAGCACTAAAACCGCGTATACTAATATTGGTAACGAAAGTACTGAGACCGCGTATACTGACCTCGAAAATGAAAACGCGGAAACAGCTCATACAAGTGTCGAGGACCCTGTCCAAATCAAAATATCACAAGAACCTCTAAATTATTTTCAGAATCAAATAATTATCGAAACCGTCAACATACCTGTTGTAAAACCAACTAAGCGAAAGCTATTTAATCAAACAAAAAATCGATGGTTGTCAAATTTGACAAAACCCAAATTTGAAAAGGAAATTACTGATTTTTTTCAAAAATTATCTATATAACATATGCTTTATTGATCAAAGATGAAAATATTATACCTATTATTAACGTTATTAAGAATACTTTTAAAAATTCTACATTTAAATTGGCTCGGTGCATGTTCCAACTAGAAGACGTTCAAAACGCGGAAACACAAAAAGAAATAATACTGTACCATCACGAAGGTAAAAGAAACCATCGCGGAACAACCGAAACTGAATTACAGATTCGTAGAAAGTACTACTGGCCCAATTTAAAAATTGATGTTAGGGATTATATTAACGCTTGCAATATTTGCCAAACTGTTAAATATGAACGAAATCCCCAACACATTCGATTAAAGTTAATGCCCACACCTACAAGATCTTTTGAGATCGTTCACTTAGGCACGCTACAGATTAATAATTAAAATTGTGGACTTGTTCTAAAAATACTGGCAAGCCTATTCCATTACAAGTGCAAGCACGATCCATATCGTACAATGTATTGTCAAAGATTAGTCACACCACAGGTTGCTATTAAGTTTTGTATCCGATAATGGTACAGAATTTAAAAATAAAGTTATGGATGATTTTATTAAGCTCCACAAAGTCAATATTCATTATACTACACCACAAAAACCGAATAGAACATATATGAGTGTTAAATGTTAAAATGCCAGATTCAAGTCATGGAACTAATACCCTACACAATTTGGGGATACAATCAATCAATTCATTCCATCACTAAACATAAACCTATTGATATAATTAACGGACATCTAGATATTAATGGCCCTTTTAATGTAGATATAAACAGAACCCTAACCACCAATTACATCAATCTACACAAAGATAAAGTATGCATAATATATGAGGAAATTCATTCTCATTCACAAGCACAAAAAGAAAAAGTAATAAGCAAACAGAATGGAAAACGTGTAGAACCCACTAATTATAATTTAGAGAACCCTGCTTACGAAATTATACTGGACAATCGTAATAAACTTGAACCTAGATATAGAAAAGAAACAGTTATGAGACAAGATGATATCAAACTAACAACAGGTAGACAAACTTATCATAAACAGTCATTTAAAAAACCTAGGGTACAACATAAACAATTGTTACAGGCTGATCCTGCTGTGGATCAGTGCAATAGCACAATCACTTTAAAACTTTAAAACACTTTACAATCACTTTAAAGTTTTAAAGTGATTGTTCAACTGGCGAGTACTTTTGTTTTATTTATTTTTGGTTTTACTGAACAGAACAGTTGAAATTAAATATTACATTATTGAGTCAGTCACACTGAACATAATGTGCATATTATCTTTTTGTAATCCAAGTTGCAGCGTTTTGGCAAATAGCTGGGAAAATAATTGTTTAAAAAGATATATTGTTATACTTATTTGTGATAAGTTTTGTAAATGTTAGTAAATAATAATTAGCAAAAACTTGTCAGCTTTATTTTTCATTTCACTCTATATTCACTTTTACCAAGAAAAGGATACCTAATTTGTTTTTAAATTTTTTAATTATTTAAAACAGTATCTCGCAGGACTTCTCAGTACCTACCAGGACTGCTGGTCCTCCGGCAGTACTGAAGTACCATATAAAAAAAGTTAGTCCTCTTAAAATTGGCAGTGGGTGAACAAATTTTTGGTCAGTGAGAGACCCCTCGTAGGTAATGAAAATTTCTGTCCAGATTTCATTATAGAGCTAGCAGTTCGGCTACTTATATTTTCGGAAAGAAACCACTAATTACGTTATAATATAGATTTATAATAACAGGTCTTCATAAATGATCATACACCACGTAACCAATTAGTTGACTTTAACAGCCTCGTCGTGTCATACTGTCAGCAAAAGTGTCGAAAACTATTCCTTACGGCTGGTCATTTCATCTTTGGGTACACTTTCTTTGTATTTGCTAGTAATGCATCTACCTCTGGAAAACCTTGTCGAATAGTTTCTGCCACAAGGTGTAAGGCATGCACTTTACACGTAACTTGTACCAACCTACAACCATGTTCTTGACGAGAACGGCCTACCAAACGCATTGGCGCGGCACCATCGGTCACAAACATCAACACTTGATTTTTTGACAGGTCAAATTTTTCTAACGTCTCCAGCACCACCGGTGTAATTGTTTGGCCAGTACACTCAGTACTGCTAGCTAGTAACAGTGCAAATGTCGGTTTAAGAGGGTCCAGTACACGTACTATAACATTTAAAATAGAATTTTTTTTACAATCTGTCATCTCGTCAACACATAACCACAGCTATGTATTTTTTAGTACACATTTGATCTTATTTACAATGTCTTCGCTTACAGTTGGCACATAGTTACGCAACATTGTGCGACTTGGTAATGTCACCTTGGGATTGCATTTATTCCAGAATTTTTGAAATGGTTGTTTATCGAGTATGTGCACCGGAACATCACAGGCCATCAGCATTAAGAGTAAATCGAACATAAACTGTGTTGTCAAAGGCACACCATTTTTTTAGTTTTTTGTTGCACAGAATTTACGTGACATCTTCAATCACGTTTGTCCCATTACATCAGAGAGAGACATCTCGCACACCTTACAAATTATTATAGCACCATTGTAGAATAAATTCGAGAATTCACTAATAAATTTATTCACTTTGTCAGCGTATGACCGTTTTTTTACCCTTGAGCAGGTCTGACATACTTTATTATTAAATTAATATCAAGAATAAAATACAACAAACAAAATTATCAACATACAATGGAGTGGAATAAATTACGTTGTACACACCACGAGGCATAACAATAGACTAAAATCAAATGTTAGTCTTTGCTAAAATAGTAAACAAGTCTCGCTTATGTATCTTGGTATTTTTCTATCTGGCACCACTGCCGTAATATGAAAAGACGCAAAATCACAAGCTAAACGGTACCAGTCGATCATGTGGTTTACGGCCATTTATGAAGGTTCTGTATCAAATAAGACTTTATACACGAGAAAGATCAGAAGCAAATTTTATGATTTTGGCAGAAAATTATGCCATTCCATGACTCGAATTCTCGGTTCTCCAATTTGATGGAAACCCTTCCAACACTGTACGTTGTTCTGTTATCAAGATAATGCATCCACAACTTTTTTGCAGTTACAGTTTTACTCACCTATTAAACTTTCTGGTAGACAAGATGATTTTATTTTTCAAAACCTGCTTTTTTTCCATGAACTCTTTACAGTACAAACAGATTTTCTTTGCCACAACATTTTTTAACGTCTGGTTGATGAACTGATTGCGAATGGTCTCCGTGTTCTGACTCAAAACATTGTTACTACCTAAATTTTCTGAAACAGTATGAAGATAAGAACATTCCATGATGAACAGGGGCACGTATTGGAAGAGGTTTACAATTAAATTGCAAATGAATTTAGGGAAATCATTATATGAAAAAAATTACTAATTTTAAAACTGTTTTAATCGACGAAAATGCCAAGTTGGCTGCAAAATATGCATTGGCAATAGTATCAAGTGAAACTACTTCACTGATAACTTTTTAAAAATCGACATGTATTAGAAAAGATTAACCCATTAAATCCCAAGCATCGAAAAATTCAAAAAACGAACATTTTTGTTTGTAAATATTTATTTTGTTACACTTAAGAATACATTCCTTGTGTCAAAAAAAATTAACGTATATAAAAAAAATACTGATGCGTAAACGAACCACTGGGAGGAACCATGAAACATTATTTTGAGGCACATAAGATATAACTAATGATTTTAACGAAAATATTTCATAGAAAGTTTCAATCTTACATAAAATAACTAAGCGTAAATTATTTTCTACATAGAACTTTACTTAATAAAAAAAACATTATATTTCATGGTGCATGAACGCACCACTGGTAACACCAGGTTTCATTTTTGGTGATACTGTACAAAGCATGAAGTATATAAATGTACATTACATTTATTACAAATGTAAATTGTGTGGCTATGGCAAATTCTACACCTCCTTCGTGCTTTATTGGCATGAGAAATCATGAGGTGACCTGTATTATCATAACGCAGTTCATCTATAGCAGAAGCCTTTCAATTATTGTTTTATCAGTTTTTAAAAGTTGCAAGGCTACGTAAGATTTACAATCTACCTGGGAAATTTGTTTTCATTGACATTATAAATTGTCCATGCGTTGACGACTAAGCTATCCAATGAATTACAAAATAAAGGCCACCACCATTTTTTCCCAAATACTTGGCATCTATAATTAGCAATTCCGTTGTCGTGTAAATCTACCCCACCCATATATTTATTGTATTGGGCAATTACATAAGGTTGGGGTATCTGTACATCTCTTCGTTCTTTTCTATTATAGCGTTTAACATTTTGAACAGGAGCTAAACTATAAACATTACTTGCCACCGTTACAACCGAATTATCGTGCCAACGGACAATAGAAACTTTTGATTCAGAATCATATGCTGAAATATGGGACTCGTGGTCTTTTTACCAAATGATTTACAATTTTCGATTGGACACTTATTTGTCCTATTTTCGCCGGATAGTACCGGTGGCAAAATAACCATTATTTTTTAAATGTACGAAGAGTTTGAATAACCAAAAAAAGTTGACGAAAAAAATTTGGTGATTCACTGGCTTATCCACAACAGAAAGTAGACTCATGACAACGTCACCACTAAGACCAAAGCTAGAATGAGTTGTATCTATAAAATATAAAAATACGTAAATACAAGTAATACGAAATTCATCATTATTCTCCAAATCCGTAACGATCTCCTCCAGAGCCGCTTCTAATTTCCTTTGAGTCAAATACCTTAAAAACGGCATATTTTACTGATTTCAATTAAATATCACGTGTACTGCACAAGAAACAAACAAATACTAAACAACACACTAATCGGCGACTGTTTACGCTACATAGGCTGACTTGTCGAGGCTGTCAATAGCTTGGTTTTATTTCATAGATAAGACCAGTGGTCCGTTCACGCACCAGTAATTATTTAATAAAAATAAACCATAATCTATATTATATTTTAAATGTATCTTTTCTACCATGTAATCTACATATTATAGACCTACCAAAAATGACAATACTTTCCTAAAATAAAATATTTTACTGTTTTAGATTCACTTCAACCTTTGACACAAAATTATGCAGCGTTTTTCTTGATTTTTGAGGTGTCATAAAATTTTTGTTTTAAAATAAAAATCAACAGTTCGTACGATACTAAGTTCTCTAATACTGATAATAATTATAAATGGATATGCAAAAATATTTACTGAATTTAACAAAAAAAATCATAAAATATGTGGTGCGTTAGCGCACCACTGGGACAAAATGGGTTAACACTCTAATCTACTTTTACAAACATCTCAAAACTTACCAAACGTGTCATTTGCTAATTTTTCATACCCTAATATCGGCAAAATATGTTCCTCAGGTATATTTTCATAACAATCATGTTGGGATACCAGCTCCGCAATTTTTGTTTCTACCTCCATAGCAGGCGTTACTAATCCACAGTTTAACAATTTTATTTGAATTGCAATACATCGTTTTATATGTGCTACAAAATAAGTGTTACTTTACTAACGGGAAGATTCATAAATAAAATTAACTTACTTGGTATTTGAATGTGATAACAGTGAAGACAAGAAATTCTTATTATAGCTCCAATAATACTATGGAATATGGGGTTGACCACAGGCAGTGGAAGATCAATATACCCAAAATGTCCAGAGCAATTTGTCATAGTTTTCTTGCACGTTCCACAAGGATCACCGTGATCTGACATGGGACCTAAAAGAAAATTATTATTAGAATGAACAGACTATCCAGCATTATTTAACTTACCTAATTTATTATCATATAAACCTCCTGGTAAAGGGTGACCCAAGGCGTCCAGCATCAGCGGTGTCACTATTTTCGTTACACACATGTTCTTTATTTCCTCTGTGGTAAACAAAGAAAAACGTATTTTGTCGGGTACTAAATGTACATTAATTTCACTTTTAGGCTTTCGATTCATGATGATACCCTGAAATTGTGGGGAATAAGGAACATTATATTAATTAAAACAAAAAACATGGCTTTAACCATAATCTCCATACTTCCATAATCTATCAATTCTGAATATAAAAAAATACTAACCCTTTGTTATTTTTTAACGAATATGTACCTCTTTCGAAAGCGAAGTAAATTGTCAGTACAAGATGAGGTTTTCTCTATTCTAAATACGTAAACAGCCTAAAATATCACACTACATTATATCTATAGTATTTTGAGAAAGTAAGGTTAAGGTCACAGAACGGAAAAAAGAGTTAAGGTTAGACAGACCAAACCACAGAACACCGCCACAGAACAACTAGGACTTTTCTATTGATGCACCATATACTACCGTGCAATTTTTATTACATTTAAGACAAATTAATCTCAATGCAATCTAATTTAATATGCATTTCTCAATATTGTATCATTATTACTATATTCAGTTCTGAAATGTTATGTCGATGACTGTTTATTAAATAAAGATTATTGCTATTATCATTATGGCATATAAGCAGTGAACGAGGTTGGACTTCATCAGTTTCCAGTTTCGATCATAAACACGATCGAAGGTTTCCAGTACACTTGTGACCATAGAACATCAACTTTCTATATGCGGATTTGCATAGTTGTCAGATATATGCCGCCTACATGAGAAGCCACACTCCGGGTTTGTCCCAACGACTACTTATCATAGGAACTCCTATATTTGACCAACTTTTAACTGATATGTTGCGATTAGGAATAAGCTGGATTTTTTTTGTTACAAAAAAGAATAGTTTTGAAATTTAAGTGATTTGCTGACGGCCAGTTTTATAAAAGATGGATCAATTTTAAACCAGGTTTAACTGCTTCGTTACAATAGAATAATTACGACTTACGCCACACACTCTTTATAGTATAAATAATAAACAAAATTATATCGAATCACTTTCTATTGTCCTAACTAAAAACTAACGTTTTTAGGCTCACCAGTTGGCGCCACTGGCGAGTAAGGTTCCATTAAAAGTTATTGTTAGGCGCGGAAAAAGTTTATAGGGTTTTATTATAATTATTTCGTACACCAGTAAATAAAAAAAAAACTTGTTAATTATGTCTCAATGTTGTGTAGTTTCACTTTGTTCGGAATCAATAGGCGGACATATGCTTCCGAGAAATAAAACTCGCCTAAAATAGTGGTTGGTAGCTATTCGCAGGGATAACTTTACTCCTTCGAAACATTCGTGTGTTTGTAAGGAACATTTTAATCCTGACGATTATGTGTTATCAAAGGAGTCTACTATACAGAAAATCGTAAATAATAATAATTAATTATGCACATTCGTTTTTTTCATCATGCTCTGCTCATGCTTGATATAACCTAACTTTAATGGCATAAGACACCTCTGATAGGTACAATAATTTCCCTGAGCAAGTAAATTACTACTTTCCCCTTCTGCTATCTTGTGTTTAATGTTTTTCAGCTAATATTTATAAAAAATACTAAAAACTCGGGTTAAAAAACTATAGTAAAAATTAACGTTCAGTGACATGGACCTTACCCCTTTACACGATAAATAACTTAAATTTTCAGTGTCATAACTTTACAAAAAATCAAAATTTTTGAAAACCAAAAAAAACGGGGTGATAAATTTTCCTTCTGACTATGAAAAAAAAAATAGTTTGAAAAGATTTTACTAATGGTCTAGAAAGAATCTGGGAAGGCCGGGCATTTTTTGTAACTTTTTTCTCAAATTATTTTTCAATTTCTTTTCTGCAAAACTTCTTTAATTAGTACTGATAGTCGTGCCTTAAAATATTGCTTGGGTTTCATGCTATAATACTGAGATGTTGTATAACCTAAATCCACCAGCCGCCACTGCCTTACTCTACACTAGCACCTCTCGTGGTGAATTCAAGTGCGGTAGCCCTCGAGGGCTAACGTTTTCAGGCTCACCAGTTGGCGCCACTGATCGAGTAAGGTCGTGTCAAAAGTTATTGTTAGGCGTGGGAAAAGTTTATAATGTTTTATTATAATTATTTCGTACACCAGCAGATAAAAAACCTTGTTAATTGTGCCTCAGTGTTCTGCAGTTCCATTTTGTTCGGAAAGAAAAGGCGGACATATGCTTTCGAGAGACAAAACTCGCCTAAAACAGTGGTTGATAGAAATAACTTTACTCCTTCGAAACATTTGTGTGTTTGTAAGAAACATTTTAATCCAAACGATTATGCGTTACCAAAGGACTCTACTACAGAAATCGTGAGTAATAATCATGTAATTCGTTGTTTTCATCATACTCATCTTTGATATAACCTAACTTTAATGACATAACACACTTCTGATAAGTACAATAATTTACTTACTGAGCAAGTATATTACTACTTTCCCCTTTTGCCATCATCGTGTTAAATGTTCTTTAGCTAATTTGTTATAAAAATTACTAAAAACTAGCGTTAAAAAAACCATAGTAAACATTAACGTTGTGACATTAACCTTTCCGTACATTAACACCTCTCGTGGTGAATTCAAGTGCGTTAACCCTCATTACAAATTCCTGTCAGTATCAGTCCTATTTTTTATGTCACACATTACTTAACCTAAAATACTAGCCAACACTTCAACGCAAAAATCTATCTTTCACTTTCTGTAGTCTTAACTAATAATAAATTTTAACATTGTTGTGTTGGCTATAATATTTTAAATTGAATGAAAACCTTTTAATTACAGACAGTGAACTCTATGGTCGTATTAGAGTTTACTGATTACAGACTGCTGTCAGTGTCAGCAGAGACAACCTCTGTATCTGATGTCAGTACTGGTTTTTTATGTTGGCCGGTCGTTATTGAGACTAGTCGCATTCAGGGAAATGCAACGCTGTGGCGCTTTATTAAGGCGGTGTACTGAATAGTTCGTTATTTACGGAAAGCACTGTAGTGCTTTAATAAAGCAATAAAACATATAATTTCTCCGATTTAGCGCTGTATTGATAAATAAAGCAATAATATAGCTTGCCAACAAAAGTTATGTGTTAACCTAACAAATTTGATTTGTGGAAGTAAATAAACAAATCGGTAACACTAGAGATATCCTTGATATTCTAAAATAGTTTTAAATTCATTCAGGGTATATAAGCGAAAAAGTTTGCACAATATAATTTTCATTTCTTTGTAATTCATATAAGCACTCTTGAAGAATGTCACTGAATTATAGGTTACGAAACCAATCAATGTTGACTACCACTACTACCAGAAAACTAAAATGTTAAAATTACCTAAAAAATGATTGCCAAAATCCACGGTTTATAAACTAAACGGTTACCGCATTCACGCTCTAGCCTATCAGATCGCAAAACGTCACAAAGAGTTCTCTCCATCCTTAAAATGTAATAATCGCTTATCCTATATCTTGGTGAAACAAGTAAAAGTCCAAACAAAGCAGAAATCGAAGAAAAACCAATATTAAAAACTTAAAATAACAAACGCAAAAATAAACACCTCGAACGAAAAGCGAAAATGCTCTTTGTGACGTCTTTGATGTTTCCTCCCACCATAATTTTATTAAATGCGACAACCGTTTTGTTTATGAACCATGGCCAAAATCTACTTTTAGTTACGACAACAGAAACTGAGCGGACTTGAAAATCTTGAAATTTACTCTCATTGACAATTTGTATGCAAATCTCAGATTAATAATATAAAGATAAGTAACACCCATAAGAGATACGCTGATTTTAATGACCGATACATAAACAACAATTTGCATGTTTACATATCACCGTATCCAAAATAAATCAGGGGCGGCTCCAGGCTTCAGCGTTTATTTTAATGCTTTTGTATAACTTAAAACTTAGGTATACAAAATTTGTTTGCTTGAGGAATGTATTTTCAATGCTGTTGCTATTTTAATCTCTGTTGCTTTTAAGTGATTTTATAGTTCTGTGTTATTGGGTACTGATTAATAATCGATTTTTAGTTACTTATAAAGATTTATTTAGAGAATACTTATTGAGAAACAATAACTAGTAAATCTGCAGTGTGCGACCAAAGAGTAAAACAACGGGGTTGTTTATTTTTTCACACGTAAGTAAAAAAACAAATCAGGGACGGCATATTAATTGCGTGAATGCGAAAGCGTGAAAGCACAAAAATGACTAAAATTAATGATAGCTTTACAAAAATAAAAAACAACATTTGATTTAATTTGAACAGTAAAAAATTCACATTTTATTAAAAAAGATACTTATACAAAACTATTTATTTTAACTTGAATGGAAAGTTCATTCTTAAGGTTGCTCACAAACTATAGATGTTTTAAAGTCTGATATTTTTTCAATTCAATATTAAAAGTTATTATAAAATGTGTTTATTTTTAGATTTCCCGCGAATCTGACGAGAAGAGAAAGTTGGCTGAAAGTTCTCAAAATTGAAAATGCCAATAAGTGGAACTACGTGTGTTCAGAACACTTAAAAAAAGTGATTATACTATTAAATGGTCCGGTTTAAAAGTCTTGAAAATCAGTAATGTTCTATTTTTCCGCTGGCAATACTATCACCAGGTTGGTCATGCGTCCGGTCCAGGTTATTAGAGAATTATATTGAAAATTAATAATATACTGTCAAGTAGCAAGATATTAATTAATTTAATACCAGTATGGGCAATTTTAGAAACTTGGTGAAACATCCTGTATACGAATTTTATTTAAAAGTAATATATTTGTAAAGAGAATAATGTAAAATACATAGTTCACAATTATTATGATTTTAAAGTCAGCATTAATTATTCAATAACCCAAGCAATGACCTGGATAGCACTGTCAAATGCTGACTAATGAAAAACTATAGAAATGGTAAATGGAAATGTTAGGAAAGAGGTATGTGGCAGTTAGTTGATTTTTGAACCTGCTCCAATGTAGAACAAGAAACACATCTCCCTCCCAGGCAAGTTGGCCTGGTAGGTTTTATTTCTATTATGTGTTATGAATTTTTTGTAAGTAGGACTTTTGGATTGTTTAATAAATTTGTGTACTGAAATTGTTATATCTTACCACTCTCTTATTTTGTTTCCCTGCACAAACGTGACATTACTGAGTAGTCACTCATTTATACCGAATGAAATAACATCAAGTAGATACCTACAAAGCATCAACTGTTTTGTTGATATGTTACTTTTATTGCAGTGATGTAGGTTGGTATATTTTAAAGAAATCTCACTTGTTTCAGCATTGAAATTTTTTTTCTTTCGCCACTATTAGTACCCAAGATAGCAAGGTATGTTAAATTTAAATACAGTGCAGTGATCCAAAAAGAAATTTGAATCACACTGCACGCTACATTTAAAGAACTTAAAAATATCTACAATTTGATGTATCGGACATGGCCGTTGCTTAAAAAATAAAAAAAAATAAGGACCAGGGGAGTTTAAAGTGGCGGGCTTTGTATATTTAAATTTAACATACAGCTATCTTGGGTACTTAATGGTGACGAAGGAATTAAATTTTCAATGCTGAAACAAATGAGATTTCTTTGAAATGTACAACCTACATGCAATAAAAGTAACATATCAATATAACAGTTGATGCTCTGTAGGTACCTATCAACTTGATATTATTTCATGAGGTATGAATGAGTGACTACTCTGTATATTATTAATTTTCAATATAATTCTCTACTAACCTGGACAGTACGTGTGACGAAGTGATGATAGTGTTGCTAGGGGACAAAATGGAACAGCATTGATTTTCAACACTTTTAATCCAGATCTTATAATATTATAATCACTTTTTTTAAAGTGTTGTGAACATACGTAGTGCCGCTTACTGGCATTTTCCATTTTGAGAGCTTTCAGCCAACTTTCTCTTCTCTCCAGATTCTCGGGAAATCTGAAAATAAACCATTTTTTAATAAGAACC
>JANEYF010004284.1:35000-197494 GCA_029963845.1 Rhamnusium bicolor | reverse complement strand
ATAAAAATTTCGTTTCAAATTAAAACAATTCGAATTGATTTATCGCTAGGGAATTTTGGAAAAGATATTTCCGTTTTCTGGGACGATAGTTATTGTTTAAAGATATGTATTACAAGAAAAAAAATTGTGTCGATATTATTATTACATTTTTTTGATGAAGTTAATATTTGGTCGAGCACAAAAATACATTTTTTTTACTTATAGTGCTACTGATAAATAAAACTATAGGCATATCAGATATAAATTCAAACTTATTTTTTGACTGAAATTAAATTAGTCATTATCGCGTACAGTACATACATACATACATATATATATATATTTATATATATATATATATATATATATATATATATATATATATATATATATATATATATATATATATATATATATATATATATATATATATATATATATATATATATATATATATGAATTTAAGGCATTTCTTGAAATATTTCTGACATAACAGAAAACTTGATTACATAAATAGTTTGATTTAAAATATCTCACATCAGAAATTTCTGACTTCAAAAAATAGTGCATGAATTAATACGAGAAACAATAAGTTACAGCAGATTTATTGACTGATTATTAGAAGAAAACCAAGATATACTTTATGTTTTCTAAGTTTAAGAATTTGAAATTTATTTGTCAGGAAGTAAATAATAATAAAGATAATACTGTTAAAAATAAGGATAGATATTGAAGAACACCGTGTATTTTTTTTGTTTCATTAAATGGTAACTTTATTTTCCACAGAATGAAACTCCACTTTCAAAATAATTACTTTTCTTCTTCTTAAAGTATATATACAAACACATGTTTCTTTAACCATTGATATCAACATGAATTTTTGATAAAACTCAAAACATATGTCTGTAAATAAATAAAATTATTCTATTTTCGTTTCGGTTTATTCATAATCATCCTAGTCAGAGAAAATAATTGTTATTATTGATTGTTTTACAGTACTATATAATTTATTTATCTGCATAGAGTGTTCCGTTCAAACAATCAGCTCATTAATTTGCGCTAAGAAAAAAACAGCACTGTTGGATATTCCTTCTAACACGAAAAATGACGTTATGGAATTCATTTCTCAGTATTGTCTTCCATGAGTTATATTCTCCACAGTTTTTTGAGACGCCAAAGTATTCTTTAATCTTGTGTAATAGATCAGGCTTTCTTGAGTGCTGTTAAGTAAATAATAACAATAATTTTATTAAAAATTTAAATTTTTACTAATGTTTAACCAATTTTAGAATTGAATCATATCATAAATATTAAAAAATTGTACTTCGGTTTTTCATTAAAAAAAAATCTTGTAACTTTGTTTACATCCAATATATTCCAGTCAGTAGAGAGAAAAGAAGGCCTTTGCCTTACAAAAGATGGGGTAGAAACTATTTTGATATATATTGCTTTGGTCGGGACCCTGAGGAAAAACCTATGACATACTGAGGAGAACTAATAAATTCGAAACCGATCTATGTCTGGTTAGGAATTGACAAATGATATTGGCTACCGATCTATCATGATTTGAAGGTATAATCCAATGCAGGTCGGGGGTATTTGCCCGTTGAGTAGTTGTTTCGTTCAAATTATATTTAATAACAGTAGTTTAGTCCAGCTGGGCTAGAGATCGTCGCTCTCGGTAGTTTCTTCACAAATCGCATCTATGATGTCGGTCGGATAGTAGCATTTGGACCATATGAGAAGTTTCACATACCTCTCACCACTACTCAATTTACCTTAGTCAGTATATGACTAGCAGATTGGCCACTATCATTTGTCTCTTTCATAACCTATGTCATACTGAGGAGAACTAATAAGTTCGAAACCGGTCTATGTCTGGTTAGGAATTGACAAATGTATTGGCTACCGATCTATCATGATTTGAAGGTATAATCCAATGCAGGTCGGGGTATTTGCCCGCTGAGTAGTTGTTTCGTTCAAATCATATTTAATAACAGTAGTTTAGTCCACCTGGACTAGAGGTCGCCGCTCTCGGTACTTGCTTCGCAAGTCGCTATCCGCCACAGAGACATCATCTATGATGTCGGTCGGATAGTAGCATTTGGACCATATGAGAAGTTTCACATACCTCTCACCACTACTCCAGAGATATTGAAATATGAAATTTTGAAAATCTTTTGT
Organism: Rhamnusium bicolor; assembly: GCA_029963845.1. Lineage (NCBI taxonomy): Eukaryota > Metazoa > Arthropoda > Insecta > Coleoptera > Cerambycidae > Rhamnusium > Rhamnusium bicolor. Next base: position 195,331 of record JANEYF010004284.1, on the reverse strand, counting down.
ATGGAATTAAAGACGGTGTCAAACTGGCCTCATTTGGCCCCATAGGCAATAGTTGTAATTTGGAACCTACAGCCTACTCCCTCCCCCCAAAAAAAAGATCAAGCGTTTTCAGGATATAAAGAATTCACACACTTAAAATAAACACGAGAAAAATTAATGTTTTTTTTTATTGTTTATTACTAGATAAACATAACGAACATAAAAGTAAATATCGAAAGGAACAGTAATTCAAAAATAAAAAGTAGATGGATTTGTACATTGTAAGTACAGGGTACAAAAAAATATAACACAAATAATGTATCTTAGAGCTAAAACAATACGCTATTTTCTTAACCTATAACCTCACATCATTCCTTATTTGGTATTTTTTCAAATTTTAATAATGCACAATAACATAATTATAAACTAACTTCATCATTAATTTATTAATTAACTATCTATAAGTATTTTTGCTTGAACGGAAATAATACAGTATTTTACTGCCTCAAAACAGTGAGTAAAACAAGCGTTTATTTCCTTGGGATTTAAAGTCGCCACAAAAACTAATAAATAGTACAAACATAATATAACGTCAACATATTTATTATGTCAAATTTTAATGGTCGAAAGAACAAAAAAAATAAGAATTTAACATAAACTGTAAAATATAACTTATTTCAAATTGAAATTAATATTAATAGGGTAACTTTCACATTTAATAATTGGTAATTAGTAATATTTAGCGATCTAAATATCAACAGAAATAAATAAGAAATAATGTCAAACAGACAATTAAGTACAAGGATACCTAACACTGACGTAGTTTTTTGCGAAACACTAAAGCAGCATATACTGTACTCATCTGAAGATGATTAAATTTGGTTGGCGAAACGCGCGTCGAGTGCAATATATGGTGTTTTGGTGTTTCATGGAAAACTACGTCGGTATTATATTCATATCAAAGGATCCAACCCACATCAGGACAAGGATATCTGAAAAGCTTGTGCCCACTCGTGGAAAAATGTTGTATGTACCTCGGGAGTAAAGTGTGTTTTAGTCCCTAGCATGAATGCCGGAATTAAAACACTCACTTTATTCCCTTGGTACATAAATAACTGATAATACACACAATCATCTAACACACCACTCCTTGACAGGACCGAGAGAGACGAGTCGAATCCTCATGATATCATACACATCAGCTGGTCAAAAGTGACCAATAGTTATTACATCGATAAAAAATTGCATAAAGCATAGTGTAACGCCTGGGGAGGCAGGGTCTAATTTACTTACAGAACCAAGAAGCGCGCGACTGGTAACCTCGCTAATATGGGATGGATTGCGCTACTAGTGCCGATTTTAAATCTTTCAGCTTTAAACGAATCGCTGGTTACACTAGTGAAGAGTAAACCACTTGTACTAACTGGCGCCCAGAATCCAGACAAGTATTTTTGACTTTGTTAATGGAAAATAATTTCCTAAAGAGAAAAATGTAAAAAACATTGGTTCAGTTTGCAGTTTGGCCCCCAGAAGTGTTTGGCCCCCTCGGCAATTACCAACCTGCCAACCGGGCCAGTCTGACCCTGAGTAAACCATTGGTTCGATAATTTGTCAAGCAATAAAATAACACACCAGCCTATAGTTTGTAGCAGGTTAATTTAAATTAAAAATGTTCATGTCAAACAAGTTAACACTAACACTCCAATTAAATTTAAAAAAAAAAAATCAATAGAATTCAAAACTTTCTGGACACTTGCATAAAGGATTCTAAGACCTATCCAACGAGCTATAACTTGACCCCTAATCAAATTTAAAATTCTTAAGGGTTGGCTGTCAACGATAGTTATTGGTGTAGTTAGAAATTCAAATTTTGTGCCATAATTCGTCCCCTCAAATTAAAAATTGACGTGTTTTCATTTTCCCAAACAACTTATATTTACAGAGCTATTGAGATGGAAATTTAAGCTGTGACACTCAATTTACTCATACTCACTTAGCAAATACTATAATTTTTTAGGAAATATTTGTCATTAACCTTGGATTAATTTATAGTTATGTGAACAGCAGCAATGCAACTTTCATAAATTTTTAAATAAATTACTGGTAACTAATTATATTATGTTAATTTACCTGAGGCTTACATTATACCTCTATTTGTAAAATAAGCTAATATCTCCATCAACATTAATAATGATAAATTGGCCAGAAACATATAAATAATAAAGCGTAATAGTATCAATTATAATATACTTTAGTTTTATTTATAATATAACGTATAACACTTTATTTTATTTATTTGTGTTTGATTAAATAAATATAAATAATTCATGAATATGTATATAACTGGTAGAAAAATGAGCTATTAACTTACAAGCATTAGACAAAATACCATTCCTACATATTTTTTATGCAAATACCTCAGCCAACAACCTTCATCAAAGCTCGATACCTGTAAAGCGCAAAGCTCCGGCAAAGTAACGAAGTTTTAGTTTGATTCCACGAGAGAAGAGAGCGCTAGCTGGTCTTCATTACATTTAATTTCAGTAAATGCATAAATAAATAATAGACAAGAGAGATGAACTTATTTACAACAAATACAATTAGTAGTACATTACTAATTTATTTAAAATAAATTAGAATTTTTTTATGTCTAAAAGTTAGAAACTTGAACTTGCGGAAATAACAAAGGAGTAGTCATTTTATTTCTAAAATTATTAACATTACAAATAACAGGAGAATGCTCAGTTTTAGTATTAATTACTTTTAAAAAATGAACGGAATTTGACAGAATTGATATTCTTTCGTGTGTGCTAAATCAAAATATCTGATGTGGCCAGCACATAACTTTTATATACTAGTATATATCCTGTTGTAAAAATATCATTCTATTTAATTCCTCACTTACCTCAATTAAATTATAATAGCGTACATTGAAATGTTTCATTAAAATTTTTAAATAATTAATTATCAGCGTCATTCGATACTGTCAATAATAATTCATGTCATATATTTTAATAATTTCTTCTTATTGACATTGACACATTTGTAACTAAATTAGACATTTCTAATGTAAAACTGTTAAATTTATCCTAACCCCATTTTATGAGGTCAAATGTGTAAACAATTTCAGTTTACATCAGCTTTATTTAAGTACTTGGAAAATATATTTTATTAGATTGATATAGTAGACATGATTTATAAACTTTCATCAAGAATATATTTTTTTGTAAAGGCAAATACAAAAAGTTTGGGTCCCGTGGATCTCCTTTTAGTTGACCAATTTTGTTCATCAGCGAATTTATCATTGTCTTTGGCCTTTAGAACATGTGTACCAAATTTGAAAGCTTTATCTCAAAAACGGTGTCTACTATCGCGAGATTACAGACATGCAGACAGATTTTTTTTCCCATAAAGTTGTCTTTTCATTATAATTCGTCGAGGTTCGTCCAGAAATGCAATAAAAATGTTAAACTTTTTTTCCCGAAATTGTACCTTTTTTCTTCTTTCATTCGTTATGTCTTTTCTGGTGGTACCACATTCACCAAATTTAATGTATCACCTAAAATGTTGTTGGACAATCTTAATTTGGGAAGTCCCCCATTAGTATTTTTTTGAGTTATCGCGGATACATACACACGCGCGCGCGCGCACGAACGCATCCAAGCACGTATGCACGCACGCACAAATAGTCAAAATAGATACAGGAGGGTTCAAAACGTATATATCAATCAAAATCTCAAGGTCGAGAAAAATCACGATTACTGTACTTCCTTATATTAGGTATAAGAAAGTAAAAATGAATTAAATAGTTTACCAAATGAACTTTCCAGATCAATTAAATAACTGCTTTTTATCAACAATCTAACGTAAATATTAACACATTGAATTATTTTAATAATAACTATCTGGATTCTAATATTAAATTCACTTTTACAGAAACAAGTCATAACGATATTTACATGGCATTAAAAGAGATTAAATCTGAAGAAACAGGGAGTGACCATATCAGTTTTATATATTTAATGAATTTTTGAAATTATATCTCCAAGCGTGTGCAGATCAGTTAATATTTTACCAACTTCTAATATAGCCATTCCAGCAACTTATTATTATTATAATTATTTTTTTCAAACATGTTTGAAAATGTTGGTAGTACTGAAATAGGGCGTAAATCATTTAGATTTACGCCTTATTTCAGTACTACCGACATTTTCAATAATGTTTGAAAAATAATCTCTATAGATTTGAAACATTTTCGAAATCCTCATAATATTTTACCCGTTGTTCAATCGAGATTCAGAGAAAAACATAGTAATTCAACTGCTATTTTGAAAGTGATAAATGATATCTTATTGGCATTAGATAAATCAGATCTTTCGATATTAATATTATTGGACCAAAGTAAGGCATTTGACCTGGTCGACTTTGATTTATTATTAGCAAAATTAAAATATTTGGGCTAGACTGAAATAGTTTAGTAGTTATTTAAAAAAACCGCACCCAAAAAGTCGTCTTAGCAGGTAGGAATGAATCTCAACTAGGCATTTCTAGTAAAGTGGTGCCACAAGGCAGCATTTTTGGACCAACATTATTTTCTATGTATACTTTTGATTTGCTTAATAGTATAAAATACTGCAAAATACATGTATATGTGGATGACGTCCAATTATATAAAACTTGTTCGATATTACAGATAGACGACTCTATCAATTTTATAAACGTGGACTTATGTTAGTTGGTGTTCAAATAATGGCCTAAACGTTAACCCAAGTAAAACTAATGCCTTGTGCATTGGGGATGAAGGCCAAAGGAATATCATTCGTCAAGAGAAATTAATGATAAATAATATGCAAATTAATTGGGTGGAATCTGCTAAAAATCTTGGTTTGTCTGGAGTTCATCTGCGGCTCTTTTTGCTGCCTTGAACAATTCTGCTCCCACTCCCACAGTTTCGTGATGTTTCATAAACCGTAAGAGGGGATCTGAGCTCCTGAGGATGTTACATGACATACTCAGTACTACTCTGCCATGCATACACTCCAGGCTCAAGAGTTCTCGGTCCCCCCCGTTGACGTGGAAGGTACACACGAGGAACGAACGATCTAGGATGAATACTTCAGTGAATATTCATCATCTTGCGGGTATCTCTGTCTAACTGGCGCAGCTCATCCACAGTCCACTTTACTCCTCCGAAGGAGTAAAGCAGAACTGGAAGGGCAAGCATGTTAGTTGCAGGCACCTTGTTTTTCCCCGAAAGTTCGGAAGATCAAATCTTTCGGAGGTGGTGTCTGTACTTGCCGCGGATAAAATCCTTTATTTGTGTTACATCCTGGATGTGCCTTTGTTGCACACCCAGATATGTATAGGTCTCTACGGCATCCAGATGTCTTAGAATACATCCGTCTGCGAGCTGTGCATTTGCCAAAAATTCCCCCGCATCGTCCTCTCTTGAGGTGAACGACTGCACAATTGTCCAACCCGAATTCCATACCAATGGCCCGCGTGTATTCTTCAACCACCCTAAGAGCGTTTTGTAGTTCGCGCTCTCCGGAGGCACAACGTTTAAGGTCATCCATATAAAATATGTGGGTGACCTTATGCCTCCGGTCGCTGGGTGGTCTACATTGATATCCGCTGGTTTGGCGGAGCCCAACAGACAACGGCAACAGTGACATGCAGAAGAGGAGAGGACTCAGGGAGTCACCCTGGAAAACTCCTCTTCTAAATGCCACCTGCTCTGTCGTGACCCGCTGTGCACCTGATGTTATGGTGAAGCGAGTCTTCCAGAGCGGTAGCATCTGTCCTATGCATCTCACTAGTGGTGCTGGTACCGCAAAACATTCGAGCAAGTGCAACAATAGCTCATGTGATATTGTATCAAATGCCTTACGGTAATCAATCCAGGCCATCGATAGATTCCGCTTGTATTGCACAGAATCCTGTGTAATACAGTGGTCTATCAGCAGGCTGTCCTTGCAACCTGACATGCCCTTCTTGGCACCACGCTGTTCGTGTATCTGCTGGAAGACCGGATCAACAGACCTCAGTGTCCTAGCATACAAGATACGTGTAAATATCTTGTAGCAGGAGTTGTGGCAAGTGATCGGCCTATAATTCTTCGGATCGGAAAGATCCCCCTTTTTGGGGATAAACACAGTACGGCCCTCGACAAACCAGTCCGGAGTCTGCTGCCCCTCGTTCAACCATGAGTTGAAAACTCGCGCCAGACGGCGGTAAGTGGAAGGAAATTTCTTCCACCACCAGTTGTTAATGCCGTCTGGGCCCGGGGCAGCAAAGTTCTTGGTACCAGCAAGTGCCTGTTGGACTTCTTTCATACTGATTGCTGGGCACACTTCTTCTGGCTCTTCAAAATGTCTGTCGCACAGAGCCTCTAAGTATGCAATTGCTGGAGTGTCGCTGTTGAATGGACGCGTCGTTTCATAGATTTCTTTCCATCTTCTATGGTCGGCGGATTATCTACAACACGCTGTGGCTCTTAAAAAGAGGCGGGAAAGATTTGTACGGAACAAATTGTTTTGCTCCATACACCTCACTCGCCTCCTCAACGTTTTTTTTTACAGCTATGAGCTCTCGGATCCTATCTAGACAGTGCTGCTTGATGGTAAGCATCACTGGCAGATTTAGAATGTGGTGTTGACGTCTTGATCCGGCTGCTATGCGCCGGATTCTGGGAGGGAAAACTCTACCACTCGTCTTGTATTCCACCACACTCTGCATCCGAGACGTGTGTTGTCTGGCCGACTGTATCTTGCCCTCGACTTTTTGTACACGCCGCCTGGCTTTCTCGACCCCGAGATTAGTTGACCTCTAACGAGGGACGAGTTGCTTCGAGGCATTGTACACGGCACAGTCGATTTGCTAGATGTCTGCATCTTTAATCTGCAACGTAAATCCGGCATTTCTCGTTATGGGCAACGGACTCTTATTATTATTATTATTATAATTATTATTATTATTACACTACTTTTGGCCTAAAATGACGAGATTATTAATTCTTACAAATTGTCGATTTCCTCCTATAAATTGGTATCAAAACTGCCTTCTCCTTTTAAATACCGATGCACTTCGACATTTGAATATTTAAATTTTTAAAAGGGATCCGGTCTACGTAGAGTGCAATAACTATGTACATAACAAAGAAAGACTCGCAAAAGAGTGTCTTAGATTGTACCTGCGTTTCATCTTTCGCAGTGAATCGAACAGGTAGGTTTCAATAGAAACCACTTAGCAACAACAGCCAAAGCATAATTGAGAATACTAAAGATTTTCAAGGTGTCCCAAATAAAAACAAATTATTTCTTTCGGTTCTAGAAATGTTATTTTAATATACGGTAAAAAATGGGAGAAAAAGTTAAATTTTTTTCTACACAAATGATGCAATTACACAAAAAACTTGGTACTGTCAAAGTTTTATGACAATTTTTCAGTTTTTATCCTTGAAAATAAGTAGAGTTATATTCATTGCTCAGTATTTATAAAATGATTGCAGACGACGTTATCTCTCAGTATATTATTCAAACACAGCGAAACGTAATCATTCTAAAGATATCTGCAAAGTTCAGGTTCATTAAAACATTGTCGACAGAATAAAGCTGAGCGGTGTAATTACATATTTTCAAAAAAAGTCAATGATTCTAAAGGAATTTCATTAGGAAGAGCCGATTACTTTAATGTGCTGTAAATTTTTGTGTGGTTAGTGGTAAGAGTCTCTAATGCAATGTGTAGAAAAATTCAATCAAATGTCTAAAAAATATGTTAACAAAACCCTCAGAAATAGTGTGTTAACAGTCTTTGAGGAATAAACAAAATATGCCCAACATATGAACAAGAAAAACAGGATAACTAATTCCTTATTGCTTAACCTAGTTGTGGTATCTACAAGTAGTATTACTTTTATCACAAAATATGGTTTTAAACAAAACCATTTATTTATTTCCCAGTAAAATAATTCATTAATGAACACAATGGTTTTCTGAATAAGAATTTACCACAAAATAATTGCACCATAATTTCATGTAATATTTATAACAAATTTTAGATAAGATTCTTCTTGAAAACAGTATGAAAAATAAAAGAGTTTTTAACTTATTTAACCATACAATTGAGGTTAAATGAAATACTGGGAACGGTTTTGCAATGAAATGTGCATACTTTAAATTTATTAGTAAATTTTCAATTTCTTGTTAAGGAAAATAATAATTAGAAATCAAGAAATAAAAATAACTATTAGGAAAGAAATCTGTTGAAAATGCCGACTGACTACAAATGAAATAATTTTCATAATTTTTAATCCTTGCAAAATTTTCAATAATAGCGGAGGCGCTAGGTATTAGCCAGTTTACAATTTGGAAATGTTATTAAGTAGGGTATGTTTGATTATTCAGTAAATGCTAATCAAGTTATTGGGAATCAATCTTTCCACGTTTCAAGTTTCTTTTTATGTTATGCAACAAGACAAAAACTGGTAGTTTCTTCAACAGTAACTCACCAACTGAATATTTTCGAAAAGATGTTTAATAAAAAGTGTTTAGTTGAAATCTATATTGATATCACTAAATTATTACAACCCTTACTAAGATTTTATCATCTGTACCTTGGCAACAATGGTTAACTAACAGGTTGATCAACATTCAAATTATCATTGGGAATCTAGGTGACTTTAACGATAAATCAGACAAACAACCTAATTATTTAATAACGAGAAATATATCAGCAACCTAATATTTAATGAACTGCACTTCAGTTTTATTTGCCCTATTTATACTTGACTTTTTATATTATGAACCCAACATTACAATTTTCAAATATTTATTGTACATTTTCCAACGGCAAAATAAATGTTTTCCAATGATTGTTTCTTTTTCGCATTGCAATATAACTTTCCATTTAGATTAATATTAAAATATGCGTTAAAGATGTCAACAGCTGGTAATGATCATCAAGTTTTATTGCTAACATAGGGTAAAAATTTGTCCTATACAGAATGTCCCACTTGAAGGGTATCCTACCTGTATATCCGAAGAAGACATCCTTGTTTCCATAAGGCTCCACCCGGATATGCAACTTTTTCTTTTATTTTCCATAAATTTACAGAAAATCGCCAGAGATTAAGATCACTTCATTAAAAATTGAATTTTTTCCGTTCAAATCAACTTTCTATTTCTATATCTTCTAGTATTGAATTCCGTAGTCTTCTGGGAAGTTATCACTGAAACATAGACGAATCTCTAGTATGCACACGTGGAATCCTTACTAATCTTGCTCCCTCATTAAAAAAACCCAAGTGGTGGAGTCATCTTTTGATTTTCATCATCACATGATAGTGTCCTTCTGGTGCAATAAGCACTTGATGATGAAGATCTTGGCTTAATAGAGGTAACCATTAGTATCATACAAATCCGATCTGATTTTTTAATCTGAAGCTCCTTTGACCAATCAATGATGTTATTCTTGTTGTATATGTTTTGTGTTGCTTAATAATCTTTCATCAAAGTTTTAATTCCAATGTCGTGGCAACAAATGATTGGCTGCTTGCTATAGTTGGCAATAATCACAATGTCGTCACGGTTTTGCTTAGCAGCTTGTTCTTAATTTTTTTCAGAGGGGATATAACCTTTGTATACTGATTGGTTCAATGAAATAGAACATTGTTCTGGTGGATATTGCTTTGTGGCCAATCATCGCAAAAACATGTTTAGTAATGTTTTGTATAGAGTGTTTAATTTTGTCTGACACTGGTAATATATATTTCAATATAGCACTGATAGAAAAAAAACGTGACATGCACACAATTTTTTTCATAACGGCGAACTCAGACTTTACACTAGGGAGTAAAAAACATACGAATCCCACCTCTGTTAGATTTATTCGTGATATCAACTATCTGGCGCCTAACCTATAAATAAAACAAATATAAAACTTTCGATCGTTTTATTATATTAAAACAGAAATATCACATATTACTTAGTAATAAATAAGTAATTTGTAGTTAAAAAAATTAGAGGAATGACATAACAACACACGTTTTTGGCATCGTATACAGTAATGGAATGCCATTATAAACAGCCAAGAACTGTTTATTTTGTAGATAGCATAATCGACCAAATAAACAACATAAAGAGAGATTTATGTTGTTTCTGGTCAAAACCAATAATTGTAAACAAGAAAATTATTAGTAATCATTGCACCATTAAATAGACTTGCGTTGCTTATCATTCATTTATCGAGCTACATAGGTAAGTTTGTCTATTTTCATCACAATGTCAAGCACATTTGAAAAATAATTTGTTTTTCTTGAATGATAAATTTAATTTACATTCGCATATATCACATAAATTCGTTTTGATCATGGTCACATCTTTTTTGTCTTGATTTTTGTACATTTTTACATTTTTAATACAAATTAGTTACACGTTTATTAAGAAAGCAGTATGATTAAAAAAAAACGTATAAAAACTTATTTATTTTATCCGCTTTGATTCAATGAATATTTTTTATTCATATTTAATACCCTCCTCACTATGTAACAGTGCCTCCTTGCCCTCCTTCCGCTCCTGCCCATCAATTTCTTCAGCTAGGCCTATAAATATTTCCCTAAAGACCATTCCGTCAATATTCTTCGATAAATATTTAAGGAACAGCCAGTCAGTGTAGTTACAACGTTTCGAGACAGTTAGAACATTCCATGGATTCAGTTTACCAGGGCAAGAGTTGGCAAAGACAAATTGATTGAATTTTTTTGCTTCTAGCATGTAAGCATATAGTTAAAACTCTCCAAACTAGTGCCAATGCTGTGCAGATGAACAATATAATAAACCAGAACCATAAACAAGTATAAATCTTTTCATTTATTACGTTGAGGGCCATGACACACATTGCATCGTGTAACTGGATTGACCCTGAAGGACCATATTTGTGGAATGTGCATTTGGTTACCTGAAACAAACAGTGGTGGTAATTTTTATTTTCTGTCCCAAAACAGATTGTTAGAAACAATTTAGGATAATTAAATATGATTTGTTTTGTTCTAACAGACATTGTATAAAATGTTGTTAAAAAAAAAAGTCACCTGGCAAGATTACAGCCCAACCTTGTAGATAGTTCAGAGATATATTTCAAATTAGGAAAAAAAATAAATTATGATTATTTGTGCCTAAAATATGTGTTTAATTTTGTTAAAAAAAATCTATGTTTTTGATGAAATTTGAAACTTATTAACAAACGTTTTTCTCCTTCGAACAAATGTAAATGTTCCATAATTTACAAAACGTTGTACTTTCAATAGTTCAAATACGAAATTTTGCAATTTTTAATGCGTCTTTCTTTCAGCAGAAACGATTAAGCATTGACTAATTATGTCTGCCTGTTTTTTGGTCCACACCATAAGGCAAGTAAAACTGAACATGCCTCATTCACTCGTTGTTTATTTCACTATTTGAATTGCTATACACGTTTTCCTGAGCGTTTTATTTGTATGTGACTATAATTCCATATATGTCAATAAACTGCTAGCTTTTATTAACATTTTCTTTATTAATGGTATTTACTTGCTTCGTTGTAGACTGTCATGTTGAAAGTTACCATATGTCGAGCCACATATGATTGTACTTATTACGTATACAGAGTGTGTCAGGAAATATGAGAGAATTTGTACTTTTTATCAAATTACATGCAATTTTTGCATTTTTATATATATATATATATATATATATATATATATATATATATATATATATATATATATATATAACAAATATTTTTCATTTTTTTATTCTTTTTAATTTTTAAGCGGGGATTGCAGTCATGTGACAGGTAATAAAAGAAAAACTCTTTTTTGTTCAAGCTTTCGAAACTTTTATTGTTTCTTCATCAGGAACTCTACAATAAATTATAATTAATTAAACTAAGTTATGGAAAAAGTGAAAAGTACTTGCGAAAGTGAGGTTAAAGTTAAAGTTGTATTCATTGAAAACTACAAAAATTCTTGACAAATTGTAGAAAAAACACTAATAATTAATTGTTGGTAATTTACTACCACTACTATGTAAAATTAACAACATTATGAATGGATGACTAAGGATCCATATTGATTTTTTTTTTATCTCTGCTTTTTTGGCCTTACAAACAAAGTGTTTTTAGCTACAAACTTTTAAATTGTGAAGTGATAATATCAATAACATAATATCTATATTTTTTCATTCACACATACACACACTCCCGCACACGCACACACCCTACACACGCACGCACGCACTTCAATGTCTAAGGAATTAGGTACTAGGAAATTAGACGAGGAGGACACGCTTCTCGCCCAGGGGTCTTTCAAGGCATTTAACTAAGCAGACAGAGGTAGACCACGGTTTAAAGGAATTAATAAACAAAGGGTTAGAACAAAGGTTTTAGGAAACACTCAAATATCTATTCTGGACTCAAAAAAGACGGAAGTAAGATCCGTCATTAAGTTAAAATCTGCAAGGTTTAATATGTGAGGTAACCATATTGGAGGAATAAACCCATTGTCGTAGAGGCATTTAAGAAAGTTTTTTGACCTTGTCTCTGTTAACAGGCAATTGAATACATAATGGTTCACATCACCAATTGCACCACATGAACAAAATGGATCTTCGCGTATTCCTATTTTAAAAAGATGGGCGGGGAATTTGCCACGGCTGAGTTTTATTCTTCTGACAGTAGATATAATTTTTCTGCTAAGGTGACAATTTTTATACCAGTGGGACATTGGGATGTTAGGGTGTATTTTGAAGTAGTGTGTATTGCTTTGTTCACCATATTTTTGCCATTGCATGTTCCATTTTTGTAGTAGGTGTCTTTTAACAATAGAATAAAAATCAGAAGATACTATAGTACAGTCTTTTATAGAACTAGCTCTATTGACGTTTTTTGCAATGTTATCAACTTTATTGTTTCCTGGGATACTGGAATGGGCCTTTACCCATAAAAAATAGAAATTTATGTTTAGGTTAGATGCTGTAGTCAATTTTTCCATGATTTTAACGATAAAAAAGTTGGGATAAAAACATTTAGAACCAGGAAAGTGGCATAATTTTTTTTAAAACTGATTGTGAATCAGAACAAATCACCACATGGGTGAATTTTTCAGAGATTGCCCATTCCACTGCATGTAAAATGGCAGCTGCCTCTGCCGAAAAAAATACTCAACGAAGGATTTAAATTAAAAGAGTATTCATATTGTTTAGATGGAACAAAAAAATGCCCCGCTTAGTCATATTGATTTAAATTCTTAGAATTATAACAGACATGTGTATTTTTATGAAGTAAAAACAAAAAGAATTTGGATATAAAAACTTGTTAGAGTGAAACCAAAAGAACAATGACAGTAGATACCAACAGCTCGATGTCTTATATTTAGAGACATTGATTATTAATCCATACTATATAGGGTGTTTTCATCATTGTGGACATTATGGTTGAATTGTAGTAAGTATAAATTATGCTTAAGTTATCAATATCTTTTCTGGCATTAATGGTATTTGGTTCTTTGAAAATGTGACACATTTCCAAAAAACTTCGTTTGTGATAGTTCATTTCAGAATCTAATATTTGAACGTCATTATAATTGACATTGTGATTATGTAATAATGCATGATTGGCTAAAGTGCAAGACTGTTTGTTAAGTCTGATGTCACTTTTGTGGGAAGTTATACGGTCTTTAACTTTCCTTCTAGTTTGGCCAATATATTTATTGTTACAATCATCACATGGTATGCAATACACCACATCCCTATCTTTTAATTTTGAAAAAGGTTGTTAACTGTTACTTTGTTTTTAAAAGCTAATTTGATATTGTTAAATTTAGAAAATATTTTTTTTAAATCTGTGATCAAGTGGACTGAAGTACGGAAGTGAGCAGTAAATGATTTGAGGCGGGTTTTGTTGCGCCCTTTGAGAATCATGTAACACATTATGTATCGATGATCTGCTGAACAATACTTTTTTGACTAACGGTGGTGGGTAACCACTGTCTATAAAAAAGTTGGAAAGTTTTTTAAATTGTGTATTTTAAGTGATGTATGACTTGTAGCTATCACCTTATTTTTCATACCTACTATGAGGTTGATTTTCATTTTATTTGGGTGATTGGATGCAAAATGTAAAAAAGCGACCTGAGGCACCTGGTTTGGTATACCAAGTCGTAATTATTTTATTATCCTCTCTTCTTATCAGTTTGGTGTCCAAAAAAGGAACACTTCTTCAATAGTGAACTTTAAATATGTATTATAATTGTTAAAAATATTTAACAAAAGTTCAGTACTCCCTCTAGGAACGCTTAATATTGTGTCATCCACATATTTTTTCAAAAAGGGGATAGCAAAGTCAATGTTGCCAAGACAATTATCCAACAGATCATCCATAACATACTGTGCTATTATGGGGGCCACTGGACTGCCCATAGGCATACCAAGTTTTTGTTTGTACACTGTGTTATTGTAACTAATCACTGTTGTATCAAACAAAAATTCCACTAATTTTAAAAACTGATTTTTGGAAATGTCCCTCTCTGAACATTTTAGACCATTTATGACTTTCTTACTGAATACAATAAGCAAATAAATTAAATTATTTAATCGATTACAACATTGACAGGTACAAATATATTTACAAAAATCCTAAAATTATGTGAAATATACATAAAATATTTGTATGTATTGACAATATTCAATGTAGGGCTGTAGACTGATGGAGATACATATTCCCTATGGTTTTGGATATAGGCGGAAAAACGGTATTAAACAAAACGTGATTCGGTAATTAATTCCATTACTTGGCTGTTCGTTAGAGGAAAAAGACACGTGCGGTAGTTATAGCGCAAAATGTTGAATCACTAAACTCTGCTCGCGCAAAAGAAAAACTCGACTTGTATAAACTACTTGTCTTATTTCCCCTAGAACAGGAAAAAAGTTAAATTTCGTGAAAAATAGTCATTTACATTACGCATGCATCACAAATCTGAATATAACTGATGTCCTCGTTGATTCAGCATTTATTAAAATAGAATTTTAATGATTGTACATAATTAGAAACAAACATTAAATGTGTATACCTTTCAGTGACACTGATTTAACACCAAAGAACCAGTCATTAAGAAGCAATGAAATTTATCAAAAACTATCTACTACTATGTCTGTGGTCTTCATACTGCTCGGTTAATGCTTTCTTGTTATTCTGTTTATGTTGTTTTGTTTCTGCTTATCACATCCTTTTAAATTCATTGATTTCTTCTGAATTAATAAACAATGTCAACTATCAAATTTACACTGATATAAAAAACCAAAAAAGCGAGAACCTAGTTAATATTGATAGCTATTTCTTTTGAATACGTAATTTATATTTCCTTTATTCGTAGAACATGTTGCCAAACTTTACTTTTAATTACATATGAAGGGTGATTCACAAAGACGATACCAAAATTTCATAGCATATAGAAAACAAAAAATAAATAAATAAAAGACCCGTATTTTTTCTATTTGATATTTATCAATTTTTGCGTGGATGGGAGGGGGTCAAAAATGAATTTTTAAAATGATCCTCTCTATACAACATGGTCCTTTTTTGAAACAAATGGAAAACTTTTTCCTTAATAATTTCTTATAAAATTTTATTCTTGAGAAAAGTTGATGCATAGTCTTAAATTAAATATTGGTTACACGGGTTTTTATTAGTCCAGGTGCTTATGCCAAAAAATCACATTTTTATTTATTGGACTACCTGTATTGATCTATTCGATAAATAATGTGCACATATTATAAAATTTAATCCACCCGTATTTTATAGGTTTGTGCAGTATGGAAAAATATTTTCAAATTATAACAGAGCTAATGAAAACTCTTGTGAAACAAAAACGATGCCTTTTTCCAGAAATTTTATTTGGCAAATAATCACCACTAAAATTGTAACGAAGTAAACTGTTATAGTTTTTTTCTTTTTGGTAGATGTTATTGAGTTGACAATATTTCCCTCAAGAAGATGATAGTCTACAATTTAGTTCGGGAACAAAAAGCAGACAAGACGAAATTTAAATTATACCGAATTGGTGAATCAAATTTCATGTATCGGCACAACTTGGAAATGGCAACAATTTTTAAAAATAAGGGTAGTTTACTCTCAAATCCGAATCAAATAATTTGATTTTTCGGCATAAGTACCCGGACTAATAGAAATTTGTGTAACCAGTATTTAATTTAAAGCCATGCACCAATTCTTCTCGAGAATAGAATTTCCTGAGAAATTATGAATGAAAAAAATTTTCGGTTAGTTTCAAACTTTTTTAGTCCACATTGTATATCTTTTGCTCAATTTATCCAATTTGTGTCAAATTTGGTATGATGTTGAAAAAAATTGTTGCACCTTTTTCGGTGTCTACGTCAAAACTTACAGAGGGCGTTTTTGGCAGTATCACCTAACAACAAAATTACTAAACTTTTTTGTCAGATAATGGAATAAAACGGAATAAAAATTCGATGGCACGAAGAGATTCAGCATTTAATTGTTTATAAAATTGCCAAAAACGAAAAGTTTTTGAGATAAATGGAAAAAAATCAAGTTTAAAATCCACAGTAGGCTAAAATACAAGTTCCAGTGACAGAATCATCATTTGCTCAAGTAAAATAGACAGATCCTGTATATCAAGTATGTATCATTTAAATTTTACACTTATTTATAATGGATGCAGATTTCTCTTGCATAGAATTAACCGATATGTATTTTATTTATGGTAAATGCAATGAAAGTGAAAGTGCCGCAAGGAGATGTTGCACCAAAACATAATCCAAATGGAGAGATCCTATGAAGGAAATATTTCTCAACTATTCATCGAAGTAGAAGAGAAAATAGACCATTTAGCAGCGGTATGATGAAGTGCGGCGGCAAGAAACTGTAAAAACTTTAGAAATTGAAGGGAAAATATTAGAAATAGTGGAGAAAGAAGATAATATGTACAATAAGTGCGAGGCGAGTCGCAGCACAGCAAAATATAAGTCAGGCTACAGTGTGTAGAGTACTTTATAATCATCAACTATATCATTTCCTATTACGCCGACCACCATCGACATAGTCCTCAACAAGGGCGTGACCACCTCCACTCTGCCTGTAGCGCTAGAGGAGCTCACGTCCGACCACAATCCGGTTTTAATTAATCTGCATGGTGTGTCGAGGGAGGACGCCGCAAATGAGGGTACATCCTATAAAAAATGTCAACTGGCCGGTTTTTCGCTAGTTTGTCAATGACCGGCTTGAAATAAATAGCAATATAAATAACGCTGGTGTTCTGGAATTCCATTCTTCAGAAGGCCAAACGCGACGTTGCTCAAACTATAAATATTAACCCATACAAAGAGCAACTGGACGTCGTGGTCAGACAAATAATACGAGACAAAAAACGGCTGAGACGGCTGTGGCAACGAAGGTGTGGCTGCCATGGTGCAGATGAGCAGGCTGCAAACGTTGATTCGTAACTTCATAATCACTGAAAGAAATCAGACATAGGGTAAAAAATTACATTCGCTTAATCCGCAAGACGGTTCGTTGTGGAACATAACGAGGAGCCTTAGAAACACGAGGCAGATCATTCCAACCCTGTTGGAAAACAACGCAAACGGCCACCAGACGACGTATATACTAGACTGGCAAAAAGCCAACCAATTTGAAAATATACAAAATCAAAATTATCCAAACAATATCGATCATGATCGCATCGAAAATACAATATCACAAATATACGGTCATGGAATCCAAATTCTGATGACGCGACAGCAAATTTTAGCAACCATGACCACGTCCGCGGAGCTGAAAAAGCTTATCAGGACTCTTAGAAACAAAAAACCGCCGAGATCGGAGAATATCAATCAAAAACTACTTAAGAATCTGCCGAGAAAGGGTACGCACAACATCAATGGCATTCTGCGTCTGCGTCAGAATCGTCAATGATGTCAAGCGAGAATATAATCTTGCCATGAGCACCGCCATGGTGCTCTTAGATATTGAGAAAGCATTTGACACCGTTTGGTTACCCGAAATCATATATAAACTGCATCGGTACTATTTTCCTGACCACTTAATATACTCTTACTTGAACGGCCGGACGCTGTGAGTGAGAGTGAACAAAACTCTATCAACACAGAGGGACATTAGAGCAGGCGTTCTGCAGGGGGTCGGTTCTTGCGCCAAAATTATATAACATATACTTGTCCGACTTTCCGCAGTTCCCGAACATCAAACTTGCGATGTACATCGAAGATACCGCCATATACTGCCACAGTCACCACGCTCAAACCACTGGGGAGTTGATAAAGGCGCATATGGTAAGGATGTCGGAGTACTACACCAAGTGAAAGGTGAAGGTGAAAGTCGCCTAGTCGGAAGCTATTGTTTTCACTAGAAAGAAAATTTACAATAAAATAATTACACCTATTTCGATGGGGGGCACCAACTTGAGACGAAACAAGACTTAAAATATTAAAACGTAACTTTAAATAAATGACTGATGGCGGGGAATAGCAGACTAAACAGGGATAATAAAATATTAATTTACACTTACCCTTTCCTTCGCCTTATAACTAATTCAACAAAATATACACCCATAAGGGAATTACGACAACTTTGCAACGACATCGTACCCATTGTGGATTATATCAGAGATACTTCACAAACATTTTACGAATTTAAACACTCGGATTGCCCACTAACAGCCATCATTACACAAATAAGGAAGTATAACGCGCCATTTCGAATAAAACACAAATTACCGTTACCAATTTTAAGACAACATATTTAGATCACACCTCCCACAAAATGTGAGGCCACGCCCACATAAAAGGGGCACCAAAATTCAAAAATTTTCCTCACCTTTCTCTTCTTTCCTCTTTATTCGCATTTTGTTATCATAATTTCCCGCAAAATTTATTACAAATTATAAACTAACCATCAGTAAATTGCGGCACATTATTATACAGTGAGCACGTAAAGGTTGGAATAAATTCCGTAAAATCGTTACAAAGCAAGTGACAAAAATTCGCTCAGATACGTCGATTTTTAAATTCATTTCTTAATTTGTTTATCTAAAAAAAAAATTTTTACACACTTTTTTTAAAAAGTTATGACGTCATCGGCAATTTTTTTAAATAGCAACCCCCATTTTTAAAAATTTTATTTGAAAGAGCACATTTTTTCTGCATACAGTACGCTAAATTCTAAGGCATGTTGCACGACGAAATTATCGAAAAAAAAATCTTAACTACTTTTAACAGTTTAATAAAACAGAAATACAAGAAATAAAAAATCCAGCAAAAAAATAATTAAATTAAATGTTCAAATTACGTACCATTTACTTCTTGACAATGCCCAAGCCGAAATTCAAATTCTCGCAAAACGTTAGTAATTGTTTCGGGTCCAATTCTTCCACATTCGTACCTAATTCTGTCTTTTAAGTCCTCAATGTTATTCGGTCTATTAAAATACACTTTGGATTTAAGGTAACCCCATAAAAAATAATCCAATGGAGTTAGGTCCGGAGATCTAGCTGGCCATTCTAATGAACCGCGTCTACTAATCCATCTGTCTGGGAAAATTTCGCTTAAATAATTACGCACTATTACCGAATAATGCGGTGGTGCGCCATCTTGTTGAAACCATATGGAATTCTCCGGTACATTAGAGTTTTCGCCATTTGGGTACAGTGCGGCAAGTCCCGGTATTATGTTTTGTTGGAGCAACTCCAAACATTTTACACCATTTAATGACCCGTCAATAAAAAATGGACCCAAAATTGTAGTTCCAACAATTCCAGCCCACACGTTTACTTTCTGTGGAAACTGGGTATGTACCTCCATCATCCAGTGTGGATTTTCATGTGACCAATATCGACAATTTTGCCTATTTACAGCGCCATTTAAGCAGAAGGTGGCCTCATCAGAGAAAAGTACTCGACTTAAGAAATGTGGATTGGTATTACATCGTTCCATCATGGTTTCGCAAAACTATACTCTGCGGTCGAAATCATCTTCGTTAAGCTCGTGAACTAAAGTTACTTTATATGAGTGCCATTTATTCTTTTTCAAATATTTTAAAACAGTCGACTGACTAATTGACTGCTCTGCTGCGACTTCGCGACTTGGTTTGTATGGATTGTCCTCTATTGTCAGTAAAACATCTAACTATTTTCTGAAATTGCAGGACGACTTCTCGTATAATTATCTCTTACATGACCACACTTTTGGAACTTATTTTCTATTTTGCTAACAGTTGATTGTGTAATCGGTTGATCAGGGTATTTATCGTTAAATAATTCAGTAACCCGAGTTTGTGTTCGGGACATCTCTCTACAACCAATCATCACCAAAATGTCAATTCGCTGTCTCTCACTTAAACGTTCCATTATTAAAACTTTAAATAATGTGACAACTGAATGTGAGTAAACTAACGTGACAGCCAGGTCCGCGTTTCTACGTAAATGAAAAAAGCGTAAACATGAAAAAAGTGTAAGTCGTAAAACAGTTCCTCTACCAGGGTTCGACCATAAGTAAAACACGTGTGTGCTATTAATGTTAAATTGTTTTTTTCTCGATAATTTCATCATGCAACATGCCTTAGAATTTAACGTACTGTATGCAGAAAAATATGCTCACTGTATACAAAAAATATCATTAATATAACCAAAAATACGTACGCCCCAGTTATGTATTGTTTAGAGGCGAACTTTTTACTTTGCAGTTTGGCTCGTCGTAGCGTTGTCAAAATTCTAAATTTATATACTCAAATCTATTACAGTTTACTTTTATTTTTTTCATTGGAATAAAGTTTTACATTAGCGGCGTATGCTTTTGCATGTGTCCTTGATTTCTATGATCAAATTTTATTATACAATTTAAATGTTCTTATTTTTTAGGTATTGTATTGTTTTAAAGTTTCTAGTTCTAAGCCCGGGCTGGCCCTGCTACATCAGATAATTGCCCCGTTGCCACCATGCGCGGGGATGCTAGGTCGGCAACGGGCCGGGTGTCCGGTGAGGGCAATATGTTCAGTTTTTAATTGAAAGAAACTTGTTTTGAATTTGAATTTGAACTATATCCTTTCCATATAACAGAAGTTCAGGAATTGTTGCCTGGAGATTACCAAAAATCTAAAATCACAAATGCGATACTAATTTTATTTCAAAAATAATTTTTAATAATGAAACAACTTTTACTATGAGTGGATATTTAAATATGCACAACATGCTTTTGTTGGCAGAGGAAAAGTCGCATGCAATTTTTTTAGAAACATTTCCAGTTACAATTTAATATTAATTATTGGACAGGAACCTTAGAGACTAATATTCTGAGGCCCTTTGAGAGTAATACTTTGACATGGAGCAAGGTATTTGGAATTGGTAGAAAAAGATTTGCTTGAGCTATTGATAGGGATTCCTCGGAACCAGAGGTTAAATAACATGATTGTGCTTCTCCGCACTATTGTGTTAATGATCGGCAAAGGTTACAGGATAATTATCCAGAAAGACGGATTGTTCGTGAAAATGAAGAGCTACGAACATGGCCTTCATGAAGTCCTAACCTCAATCCCCTTGGGAACTTTAAAAGCAAATATTTATAAGACGAAAATTTTAAATACTGCAGTGTTATGAGAGTTTTAAATAAAACAGCACAATGAGAAACTCCATAAAAATGCTTACCAAATTAAAATTTAATCCTTCAAAAAGAGCTCGAGTGTGCATTGATACACAAGAGAGGCATTTTTAGTAGTATTTAAATTAATTTTGTGTTATTTTCTTACTGAATTTGTTCATTTATTTATTTTTATCATTGTTATTTTATAAAATAAAAGTGTTTTGTTAATGCTGAATAAATGTAAATGTAGGTATTGCCTTTGACATATGGCAACATGTACCAGCGTGAACAAAAATAATGTCACAAATGTCAAAACAGTTTTGGATATTGTAAAGTTAAAAAAAGAGAAATCCATATTTCTGAGGCCTCAAAAATTAGTTTGTCTATCTATTAACTTAATCACTATCATCAAGCTAGAAGTAATTTACATTATGCCACAGAGAAAATTATATTTAAAACATTACTTTTCACATGTTTTGTATCACAAAAATGGTGAATACATTATTATTATTATTATTATATTATAACACTTACGACTAGAAATGTAAATGTAAAGTTTTTACATTTATTTCGAAAACCTTTAATTTTTGGCAATTGTGATAAGAACAGCATTTTTGTACACAATTGAATGCTGAATGTCCTCGTGTCATAGAATTTTTGTTCCATTATCTGACAAAAAGTTTCAAGTCATTTTATTGTTAGGTGATACTGCCAAGAGTGTCCTCTATAAATTTTGAAAAAATAAAATTTTCTGTGCAACAATTTTCTACAACATCATACCAAAGTTGATACAAATCGAATAAGTAGAGCAAAAGATGTACAGAATATCATTTAAAAAAGTCGTCTTTGACCCCCTCCCAACTCAGCAAAAATTGATAAATGTTAAAAAGAAAAAATATGGGTCTTTTATTTTCTGTAGGTATACTATTAAATTTCTGCCCCATCTTTGTGAATAACCCTGTGTATTTATCAGTCCATTACTTATCGCAGATGCTACTTATAGATCTTCACTCTCTCAAACAGTTCTATTGTTAACCGAAAAACGTCAGCGTCATGACTTCATACATACAGATATTTGCATATGCCTCTTGAACTTTACCCCAGAAATATTTATCAATCGTCATTATGTTGAGATAAAAGAAAGAAGCGTTTGAATAATATTTTTGTTATCTACAAAAATTTATTTACGTTTCCGTGTGATAATAAATAAATATTATGTTAACTGCAGATGGTATTTTTTGTCTGTACTGGTTATTGTTTTTAACATGTTATCTCTTATCATTTTTTTTAAATGCGTCTGAACGTTAATTGTGGCATTCTCTAAATTTTTCTTTTTCTTCCATGGGGCTTACTACCACATAAATAATTCTTGGTTATCTAAAAGACAGAGTTAGTTACCCAGTATGCTACTGAAAAAATGAGCCTCTGGGCTTGTGACTTTTACGTCAAAAAATCAGTCAGTGGATTTTTTTTGACAACTAATAGGAGATCAAAAAAATAATAATATATTTCGTTTCCGAAATGTAAGGAAAATATATTATTATTTTTTTTGGCATTAGTTGTCAAAAAACACCCTCTGATTGACCTTTTGACGTAAAACTCACAAGCCCAGATGCTTATTTTTCCAATAGCATACTGGGTGACTCTGTTTTTTACATAACCAAAAACTATTCATGTGATAGTAAGCTCCAAGGAAGAAAAAGAAAACAAATTTTCTAAAAAACATGTCACGCTCCTATATAAACAATATACAGGAGCATGGCAATTGTCCAGTGCACCCAACAGATATAAGATAATTGTTTTATTGCCTACCCTTTTTACGCGGCGTCGATTTAATCCATTATAGGTGCCCGGACTGCCACGGTGACATCAGTGCTTTTAATACTTAATAATAATTCCCTTATATCTATTGTCCCTACTTTGTTTTGACAAACCAGCGGCTTAGAACTGTCTATGGTCTTCTTTACCCTCTTTATAAATATTCAAATAGGCTTATATTAGAAGAATAAACCTCCGTTTTCCTTTGTGGTAGAAGATAAAAGTGAATAAAAAAACTCGTCATTACCTATATTAGTTTCAAATTCTATCTTGTATGTATCAATATCTAAAACTCTAGCAGTATGATTTGTATTTGTAATTTGTACGCTTTAGCTCAAGATATATTGTTCCATTTGCACTATTAAAAACATAAATAATTGTTTGTCAAGTTCTACATAATTCTCGTTTCTAGTCACTGCAAAAAATTACCTACCACTTGACTAATTATTTTGTAATATAAACGTCATACAGGATGGTATAAAGATGCTTGAGACATGTCGGGAGAAATGAATTGCTACCAAAGAAACGATGACCATCAAAATTTTGCTATACCACATCTAAACTAGTAAGCTCCAAATAAAACTGTTTGTGGTTATTTTCTGCATAAATTTTAATTACAAACTTATCTGTATCTTAATCAACTATCAGTCTTAATCAATCATAAACTTATCAGTTTTCTATGAGCACTTGTTTAAAATACATATTTAGAGAACACTACATAAAAACATGTTTTTTTTATCAACTTAAAAACACTTCTGGACTCAAGTTTCTCAAAATTAATTTCCTATTATCATATGACGTCCTGAATTTCAAAAAATTAACTTTTAAAGATAGTGAAAATCGAGGAGAAAATGATATCCTGCAAAATAGTTATTAAGATACAATATCATCCGTGTATGGCTAGATAGGTAAAATGAAAAAAAGTACCAATAAAACTTTTTTGAATCATCAAATATCAGATTATTTTAATACTATAAGTGAAATTTTCTCTAAAGACTAGTTGAAAAATATTTAAAATTTTTCTGATTATTTTATAATGTTTTGCCTAGAGTGTCTGTGTGTGTTTTTTTTTTTATTTGAAAATAATTGTATTTTCCTCGAATATTGTATATCTGTTCATATGTGTAGTATCCTATAGCCTTTGCAAGGATATAAGACGTATTAATTAAATTTTAAAAATTTCGAATCACCTATATTTAATTCATAATTTCAAAAAAAAACCAACTCCTTATCTTGTCCAATCCAAAGTCTATCATTGCAAACATATTTGCCAGATTTAAATTTTATCAAGCTATACATTAGCAGTACACAATACACATGGTATATGAAAATCAAGAAACTAATGTGAAATAATTATAAACTGTATCCCGTTACTTGTAACATGACATTCCGTTAAAATAATTGTTATTATTATGTCTTTATTCCTCAATATTTAGCATGCAAGATATTATGTTTTGGATTTTTTGCTCCACTTTAGTCTAATTCCAGTAATTACACATTCAGTTACATATAAGACGAGTTTACTGAAATGTACTTATTTTATAATAATTTTAGAACCTGCTAAGAAATATGCAGTTAACTTTCCACCTTTAACCTTTCCTGACTTTTCTATATTAGAATAATTACCATTTATTTGTCAGTGTCGGTTCGTGAGAGAAGCATTCGTCAACTTAGCGAACTCTTTGATAGATCTATAATAACCAATCAGTACCACTCCAATACACACCAAAAATTCAGTTAACAAGCATAACAACAATATACACAACTGAACTGTTTGCTACAAAAAAGGTCATAAAATATGTGAATCTGCAGGAAAACCTAATTGTCACATGAAAGTTCAATAGACAAGAAAGAAATTCGAGTATAGTTACAGTACCAACAAGAAAGTTGACAGATTCATTAAAATGTGACAATATTGTGAATAAAAAATATTCCAGCTCATAACATAATTAGACTACGTCAAATTCCATAGCTATTCAGATATGTAAATAATAATAATGGTTTAGAGAGAACACGCGAGGAAGCAATTTTTGCATTTTTCCACCTTGTATTCTTTATGCGGGCGTGTACCCATTTAATCCATATTGTTTTTTACTGTAATGTATTTAAACCCGCGATATTACTTCCTTCTCTGTTCCTATATATTCTCCTGGGACTGAAATCCCACGCAGGTTGCTATAGCCTCCCGCGTGTGGGATGCTTGGTCGACGCTCTCATACAGAGCCATCCAAGTGGAAGCCACAAAGGTGCGACTGGCTTCCTGTCAGTGGTTTTCCTTTAGTGTTTTTCCTTTTTTGAGTTTTGTCCATCATTATAACTCAGCTACACTGTGCTGATGAAGACCAATTAGTCAGAAACACGTGTCCACGGTTTGCATTCTCCTTCCATTTGCAATTTTTGCATTTTTCCACCTTACATTCTTTATGTGAGCGTGTACCCATTTAATCCATACTGTTTTGTATATATGTATATATGTATATATGTATATATGTATATATGTATATATGTATATATATATATATATATATATATATATATATATATATATATATATATATATATATATATATATGTATATATATATATATACAGGGTGAGCCACGGTGGGTGGAGTATTAGAAGTATATGGAGAATGGATCAACCGATTGCTTTGAAATTTTAGTTACCAAGATAATCGAGTATGATCTCTCCAACTAAAATATTTTCGAAAGTGCGGTGTTGCCACTTATACGTAAAACTGGCAACATCTTCGTTATTTTAAATGGAATACCCTGTATATTTTTACATTTTTTGGATCGCCGTCTCTTTCTGAGTAACTATTATTAATATTTCCCTATACCTATCTCAAGCCGTTTTCGAGATAATAATTCTTTTATGAATTTATTGCCAAAAATTTTACTTTCAGTAAATCGTGTTTTCTCCTACCTACGCAGCAATTAAAATATAATTTTTTATTTGCGGCTAGGCAAGGCCTGGGGGCATCTCCTCCATTAATCAAATGTTTCGAATATCATACAGGGTGAGTTAGAGAACCCTTCCTACAAATGACTTAGAAAAATGCACGAAAGTCAATTTTTTTAAATAGAATGCCCTGTATATTATTACTGATTCGGAAAGGCGATACATTTACCTCTTTAAAAAGGTAATATACTCTATACCTAATGTACACCGTTTTCGATTTATGGGCACTTTTCTGTAACCTTACCAAGAATATTAGTCTTCTGGTATATCATAACGGGTGGGCCATGGAATTTTTGTTTTGTCATTTTGTAATGACAACAGATGTTATTTTTCTAAATAAATTTGACGTTAGTGATATTTGCACCTAATTTTAATAGCTATGTAGCACAAATATGGCAGAAAATAATTGTACAAACACGGTTTTAATTGATTTGTTTATTATCCATGGACAGTGCAATAAGATTATCAGCAGAACTTGTAGAAGATTTAATAAGAAATATCCGAATTTGCCGCAGATCAGAAGGAATTTTATAAATTTTGTTCAATAAGAAACAAAAAAAAAAATAATCAAAATAAAAAATTAAAAACTTTACTCTTTTTCCCAAATTAGGGAAGCCAAAAATTTTAAAACATGGAGTAAAAAGAAAAAAAAATAGACTCGGCAAATTATTTTTATATAAAAAAATAAAACAAAATTAAGGTTAAAAAACCTAAAATAAAAAAAATATTAAATAATCTAAAGAAAAAAAATTTTAAAATTAAAATATAAAAGAGAAAAAATACTCAAGACCCCTCCTGCTCAAAAAAAAAAAAAAAAAAAAAAAAAAAAAAAAAAAAAAAAAAAAAAAAAAAAAAAAAAAAAAAAAAAAAAAAAAAAAAAAAAAAAAAACACCCCTTATATATATATATATATATATATATATATATAAAAAAAAAAAAAAAAAAAAAATAAATATAAAAAAAAAAGAAAATACAAAAAAAACAAAACTTAAAAAGGACAAATTAAATAACTACCCAACAAAATTTTTCCAACTATTATAATATTTATTTTGTTTCAGTAGTTATTAATCATAATCTTGATAACAATTATCTTTTTTTAGCAAAATCCCTTAATAAAACTCGAGTACACAAGAGACTTTGCTAATAACTTAAACAAATAAGTCACAGGTAAGTTTGTTTGGGTATTTATTAGTTCCCACAAGAAAAATGGATCTCGTAAACTTGTATAACACCTACGGTGATCTTTTGATCTTTTGTCACGTTCATATTTTAATACCCATTCATTTCAGAAACTTCCTTTTTCCCTTTTTGTATTCTCCTCAAGGTGATATACCGTTCAGTCTTTGTTATTTTTATGAAAGTATAGTATTATAACAAAAGAATTTTAATAATATTGACTTGGTTGATCTGTTCAGTTCTGGGAATTCGAACGTTTCTTAGTAGTAAATATCTCTTGTAAGTAGATGTATATGAATGCATCATACACCTACTTACAAAATTAATACAGCTGTACTTCTCGACAGGACTTCGTAACTTACAATATTTCACAGAATCTAATAAAAGTCTTAATTATCTTATACCTTAGCTAAAAAAATATTTCAGTATAATTTTAAAAATTATGCCATTTTTGTCTTCACTGTCGCATCGGACGTAAGTGAATAAACTGAAAGTAATGAACATTGTTGCTATAAAGCTGATTACTATCCACTTATTCACTTAAATCAGTCATATTTTTGAAAGATTTCCCCCAATGTATTAAAAATTGATAAAAATTCTAAAGAGACTGAAAGCAGATAAGTATTACCCATTTACACTATTTTTGTAAGTCTACAAAATGTATGTCTTTTTATTATATACAGTATTGGAAAATATTTAATTATAAAGCTTGCCTTATGTGTATGCATAAAGGATTAAAACAGCAAAATCACGAATGTACAGAAAGAGACATATATCACCTTGCCTTTTTGTAACTCATGTTTGCGAAGTAACGAAGGCATGCCTTCGTACCTCTTCACTTTATTGTAAATATAATAATAATTACCGTGCGGCATTTGCCTAACGCCCAATGGGTGTCTGATAACGAATACTATTTTTCATCTCTACGTAATAAAATAAGTACCTAATACTTTGTTATCAAATTTAATATAGAACATAGAAATGCATCAGACAAAAAAAAGCTTATGTTAAAAATGATCGGCTCGAATATTCAAATGCTTGTGCAAACATGTTGCATAGTATGCACATGCCATTGGTGATATGGATTTACTATTGGCGTCCACACCCTAAACGCAGTAAGCTCGTGGGCGTGGCTAATTCCAAAATGACTTCTGCTCATATTTAATTTGATAACAAAGTATTAGGTACTTATCTTAGGATATACAGAGGAAAAATACAATAATTGTTATCATATCTACAATAAGCTGAGTGTAGAAAAGGAAGAAATACGACGAGGCGTACCCTTATTACTTCGCAAACACAACCTACAAAAACGCAACAGTGATGTATAAGTTTCTTTCTGCCGCATACATGATTTTGCTTGCAGGCTATCGAATTAAATATTTTCTGATACTGTATAAGTATTTGTCGTAATAAATACAAAACAAGATGATGTCAAAAGTTCCAAACATCTGTCCACATATTCTGAAGATTGATATAATTTGAAATCAAAATGAAGGACTGATTTTATTTTTCTTTTATTTTTATTAAGAAATTTTAGATAGACATCTTGTTAGGAATAAATTTAATGTAGAGTTTTTTGGTACTTGAGGTTATTGTGGTAGGTATATGTTTTTATTTATCTTTTTTAGCAATTTCCTCTAAATATGTGTTAAAGTAGCTCATATTATATTAACATATTTCAAAATAAAAAAAGTTATTGATATATAGCAATGAAAAGTAGGACACATTGTATGTAAACTATTAAAATATTTTAAAGTTAGGCAATGGGGAAATAAATAATTGTTAATTAAAACAGGTCATTCACTAATTGTGTAATATTATTTTTCTTACCTTAGGGAATACCTCATCGAGGATATCGACATTAGATTCTAATCCCTCGTTCCAAATCTCTACACCCAACTGATTAAAATTTCCTTTTAAAAATGCATTAGTGATGTATATTTGTAAAACAACATGCAAAAGATTAAGTATTTCGCAGAAAATCAACTTAAGGGACCAGGTTCGGTTAATGTAAACCCTTGTCAAAAACGCTTCCCTAATCTGCCTTATCTTGTCTTCTCTAAAATAAATAATAACAAGGAATCATTGAATAATTGTGACAAAATATAATTACGTAGTATTTCTGATGGAGTAATAACAAAGTACAGAAGTACAGTGTTCCAAATTTAAGTAAATTGGAGATTTCACTTATTTGCTCATTATATAGAAAAAAAAATTGATTTCATAGACCATTAAAAAAATCGAATGATGAAAAGTTAATTTCAGTATCTTTTACGTTGTTCGAGATCCTGGTACAAATTGCATGTAAATTTGCAAAAACCTCTATACATGTCAGTCCTTTTGCAAATATTATTATGCAATATTACTACTGAAAAATATACCAGAAAAGAACTTCGTTTTTTGTATATTTGCAAACATTTTTTGAAAAATATAAACCTAATTTTGTTTTTAAATTTGTTTGCAATTAATACGGAAAAGTATATAAATATTTGTAATCATAAGAAAATGGAATATTAATAAGGACTTTTCGCATATTTGAAAAATAAAATATAAATTGACGTCAAAAATATGCCATCAGCTTCTGTATATAGCATCCGAAGGACGGCCGCCTTAACTTTCTTGAGATTGAGGCAACAATTTTAAGAGCAATATTATTGACTCCATGTAAAATTCCAAGTACTAGTATTAAGAACATGTATATAATATAAATATTGGAATAATATTAAAATAGTAAATAATAAATCATTAATGATGGTGATCATGGAAAAAATAATAACATTGTTATTATCGCTAATTATTTATAATTGTATATGATTTGTATTTATTTGTCACAAGAAGAGAATTAGGTGCTTACTTTTCCATACGGGAAGGAATTCTTTTACTATCTACTGATAATTCTTTTTCTGCCAAAGCGAAGGCACCTAATTTCAAACCATCCACCAAATATCGGAGCCGTCCTCCTAAAATGAGAACGAAACAATCTTACATATACATAATACATAATTTATACAGGATATTCTAAAATTATTTTGAAAAATTTAGTAAACCCTGTTAAAATTTAATCATAGATTTTTTTGTTCATAAGAAAAAATCCTGCGTGCAATCAGAAAAAATATCTTCTGGACATTATATCTAGAACTTCTTAAACATGCATTCCCAGGGCAAACGAAATTTTTTTTTTAAAAGTACCGTTTAAACAGCTTTTAATGAGCATAGTCTAACGAAAATTCAGTTTTCGATCAATAACGCAATGCCACGGAATTGTAACCCACATAATATGCTACTAATTACTAGAGGGCGGATATCGGCGAGTTATTCCAGTGCCGTCTGCAGGAACCTTAATAAGAAATCAAGTTAATGTCGTGTGAATTTGTTTGTTTGAATTTTTATATAGCCACATAGAAACTAATTCATTTATGTATTTTCATTAATCATCTAGTTTAAAAAACCTTTTATGGATCTAAAAGAATTAGTTCGATTATAAATCAAATTTTATTTAATATAAAACTGTTTGCGAGTTATACAGTGTGGAAATTAAGTAACGCATAAATTCAGTAATTCCGTTGATATTATTTTTTTTGGAAAAAATCTCGAAGGGGTATAGCGATTTTAACTTCGGCAAATATTTTCAGTCTAATTTGAGTTTCTTATGTCATTTATTTTTTAAGTTATGACATCAGCGACTTTTTTTTTAATGACAACCTATATTTTTATTATTGATTTTGGTAGTAGATTGTATTCTGGTTCCGACCGTATAAAATTTTCAATATGTTATAATTTGAAAAAATCGAGAAAAACAGTCTTAAAGTTCAAATAATAAATATTCATTAAATTGGGTAAATTTATCTAGTTGCCTAAGTTTGACGGAAAGTTATCGACGGCACATTCGTTTTTATTTTGAAATTATACAAATAGTTGAAAAATCGAACTAGAAATTTATTATCTGCTCAATTCAAAGTTAGTAATAACGATAACTTCGTGAGGCAAACATTAGTATAAAAAGAAACTAAATTGCTTAACCAGGAAAAAATCTAACAATATCATCAAACACAAAAATAAGCACAGAAATAACAGTTGTTAAATTACATTTACACTAAATGTTCAAATTGACGACCCTGTACCATTTGACAATACCCAAGACGATTATAAAATTCATTTCTCACATTCTGAATAGTTTGAGGCGATATTAACCTAATCTCATGTTGAATTCTTTGCCTGAGATCGTCTAAATTATTGGGTCGATTGTTGTACACTTTACTTTTTAAGTAACCCCCATAAAGAGAAGTCTAATGGCGTTAGATCAGGTGACCTAGGCGGCCATTCTATCTGACCTCTTCTCCCTATCCATCTTGCTGGAAGAACTTGGTCCAAGTAGCGTCGCACAATAATTTCGTAATGGGGCGGAGCGCCATCTTGTTGTAACCAAATGGTATTATTTGGTAGGTCAGGGTTATTTGCATTGGGGAATAATGCAGCTAATGCAGGCATCAATTCCAACTGTAAAAATTGCAGGTATCTATCTCCAGTCAAATTGTTTTCAAAAAAGAATGGACCTATAATTCTGTCACCAATAATTCCTGCCCAAACATTAACTTTCTGAGGATATTGGGTGTGACTTTCCTGCATCCAATGGGGATTGTCCCTAGCCCAATATCTACAATTCTGTCTATTGACATGTCCATTTAAACAAAATGTTGCTTCATCCGAAAATAAAACACGCTGGAAAAACATTGGATCGCCGTTGCAAATTTCCATCATTTGTTCGCAAAACTCTTGCCTACGACCAAAGTCATCTTCTGAACTCATGAACCAAGTGCACCTTATATGGGTGGAATTTTTGAACTCTCAAAAGTTTTAGAACTGTAGTGTGGCTTATATTGTGGTTCAAAGCAATGCTTCTACTAATTGAATGTGGATTGTTTTCAATTTATAGTAGCACATCAAGTTGTGCATCTTCATTTAATGTCGCCGGACGTCCAGTTTTTGGAATATTCTTTACAACGCCATGTTCCCGAAATTTTTTTTCAATCCTACTAATTGTTGATTGATTTATGGGCTGATCCAGGTATTTTTCTCTAAAAAGATGACACACTTCTTGATGTGTTCTAGCTCTGTCGCCATAACCATTCATTATTAACACTTCAATTCTCTGTTTGTCGCTCAACTGTACCATTCTTATTAATAAAATAGTTTTTCTAATTTAGAAAAAGCAAAATAATAACACATTCTATTGTGACATTTACAAATTATTTAAATCTGACCGTAACTAATGTGATACACCGGCAACTAGATAAATTGACCCAATTTAATGAATTTTTATTATTTGAACTTTAAGACTGTTTTTCTCGATTTTTTTCAAATAATAATATATTGAAAATTTTGTACGGTCGGAACCAGAATAAAGTCGACTACCAAAATCAATAATAAAAAATATAGGTTGTCGTTTAAAAAAAAGTCGATGACGTCATAACTTAAAAAATAAATGACATAAGAAACTGAAATTAGACTGAAAATATTTGCCGAAGTTAAAATCGCCATACCCCTTCGAGATTTTTTCCAAAAAAATTAATATCAACGGAATTACTGAATTTATGCGTTACTTAATTTCCACACTGTATAGTTGCAATTAGGATTCAAATATCCTCAAAAATGATATACCTACCTAATGCAAACTTTGAGTAAGCATTTGCACTATTCTCACAGCTAAAATGTTATGCAACCTTTTTAAAGGCACCAAAATATCAACGAATTTTTTACGAACTTCTACCCAATACGCCACTACCTCTACAGCCTATAGAATATATTAATATTTCCTTGCGTTAACCCTGTTTTTGACATCATGACTCGCCGATGTCCCAACTCTAGTGATCAAAAACGCGTGTATTATTGCATCTACAATAAATTAATTAACAATAATATTCCAAATACAGTAATAAACAAAAAATAATAATCAATTTAACCACTAATTAAGACCAAATAAACTCAAAACAACAATATTTTTACTAAAACAAAATTAATGATAATTGCTACAATCTTTCCCAATCTATTCCTTGTAATAAAATAATTTTATCAAATATTTTTAATGGTGTTTTGATACAATATCGATGTTATGTTTATTTGATCTACACAGTCAGTTTGGTTTGCTTTCCTATATGTGACGTATTACTTACTATACTATAATTAAGAATATGTGAAAAAAACCTGAAATGTTTAAAGACTGAAACTGTGACTATTAAAAATTGAGAAACTAATTGCTTGTAACTAAAATGTTTAAAGATATAAACTTCTTTTAATTGTTTCTGTAAAAATGGATCTACATGAGTACACAGTTCCTTAAGAAAATTAAACTTTTGGTAGAATTTTTTTTTTTTTTTTGGTAGACGAGCCATCGACCGGTCATACCCTCGTTTTGTAAAGTATATTATAGATAATAAAACTTACTATATGCAAAAATAAAAATAATGAAATGATAAATTTTACTTACCTTCCAATTTTTTCCATAAAATATGAGTTAAATAAAACATAATGGCTTGACCAAACAGAACGAATGGTACCCATTGATAATAGGCATGTCTTTTAATAGGATCTGTGGAGTTCATGCCATAAGGGCCTACACCTGGATGAGCCAAATTACCTGAATCCAGTAATTTTGCATCCAAGTGTTTTACCTAAAAATTAAAAATGCCCTTTAGAGGTAAGGAAATGTTTGTAATTAAAGTGAATTGTTTTAATCGTGCTCCAATATTAAGGATAATGGTGCCATTTATTTCTAAATGTTAAAAATTTTTGTTAAGAAGATAAAATTATATTACTTTCAAAAATTAAACAATTTTGTTGAGGAACAATTGTTAAAGAAAAGATTGAGTAATTAGCTTTTATTTCAAATCATTAAAAAGTTGCGAAACGAATTAATATTCAGATATGCTGTTAACATATTAAACTATTTCAACAAAAGCAGGAAAATATAGTGAAAATTATTATTAGTTTAATAAAAGTTTGAAAAATGGTTTTCTATATTTAAGTTATCTTTATATGCAGGTTAAGATTAGAAATAAACAAGGTTTTGTTTTTAAACCTCAATAGCTCTAGCTTTGATTAGATAAAATCTTTAAAGCAATGTTTTAAAAATGTTATAAAAGTAATTTTGCACATTTAACTTATGCAGCGAGAGTGAGTGAATTGCAATGTGCAGTAGAAGATGCAACTGATTACGCACTGGCAGAAATTTCCTTCTAATTTTTTTAACACAGATTAACTACGTTGTTATTTTCACAATCAAGTAATCTAAAGCCCCTGTAATGAATTATTTTTAATCGATGCAAATATATTTCTGCCAATGTGCAAACATATTTTTTTTTCTCACACCTCTATATCGGAATTTTGTAACAATAATTCTGCAGTGTGATTGATTGCAACCTGAAAAAAATATATTTTAGTGGTAATAGTTAACCAACAATATTGTTACATTGTTGACGCAGACATGCATTTTATAAACAGTGGTATCTTGCGTATGGAAGCAAATAGTGAGACACCAAGGCCATTACTAACATTTATAGTAACATTTTGTGCCAATAGGTCTGCTGATGGGCGCAGTGAAGGGCCCACTCACAAAAGCCAACTCTAACCTATTGTTCGAAAGATTATGTATTTTTCTCATCACCAAAGACCGCATCTCAGGTAGTCGTTTGGCGTAGACATATAAGGAGCGGAATCACACACGTCTTGTTTATTTATTTGAACTACGTCATATGGTACTGAAAAAAATAGTTAATTAAAAAGCCTGCATAAATAATAAAAATAGCAAAACTATGTATGAGACAAAAAGATACTTATACATCGCTGTTGCCTTTTTGTACGTTGTGTTTGCGAAGTAACAAGAGCACACCTCATCGTACTCCTTCCCTTTCTATACTCAGTTTATTTATTGTAGATATGACGCCTCGATGATCCAAATGCTTGTGCAAATATACTGCATAATATGTACATGCCATTTATGTGCTATTGACATCCGTATCCCACATCCAGCACTGGAGCAGAATTAAACCTCGTAAGGCGTGGCTAATCCCAAAAAGGCTTCTGTCTATATTTAATTTGATAACAGTCGGTTCAATGCTTACACGTTAGACTTGAGACCAAGTGATTCCAGGTTTGAATCCTAGCTAGGGTATGGATGTATAGTGGCGTTTTAAATATCTAGACGGTAGCACAGGTGGCTAGAGCATTCTTGTGTGGCAGGCTGGTCTATCTGTCCTGAGGTCGAGTCTGAGCTGCGGCATCTGGCAAATGTCAGAGGTAATGGTTGTTGGGATGTGTCTGTTCTGGTGAAGTGGTGGAAAAGCAATGCGGTAAACTCCGCCAAGACGTTAATATAAATAAGACGATTTAAAAGAAAACAACGTAGAGTATTAAGTACTTATCTCCAATTTATATAACAGAGTTTTTGTCAATCGTACAGAGCCTACATTTAATTTAGTGCTTTGTTATTCAGCTTTGGGTAGTTCATATGGGTTTTATTAAGAAAAATTAAGTACTAATCTCCTACATTTAGAAGATGACAATACAAGTTATGTTTGTAACATGACGACATCCACAATTCAAAAATAGCCTTTTGTTTCTTCACTGTTTCAATTAATTACGCGAGTACATAATTGTGTAGGTTATTAATTAATTTCTAAAAAATCGTTTGCCGTGTATTTTAGAACATTTACTCTCATTTTATTAGTTGTACTAAGTCCGTAACTGGAATGACTACTTGAGATGCAGTTTTGTGGTTATAGATAATGTTTATTAACCAAATACCTTTTTTTTTAATTTTTTCATTTATGAAACAATACTTTTTTTGCAAATGTCATTCTTAACATTTCTTAACTGAATAAACGAAAACTGGAAATGATCTTAGGAACATTTATCTCCAAGGATTTTTTTTCGATTTTTGATTGGTTGGTAATTTTTAATCCACTTTCAATGAAACTATTCCCTGCCACATTAATTCTAAATTTTATAAGGTAAATTAATATTAAACAGATGTTTCTTTTAATTATCACCTGCTGCATCTTCAAGTATATTATACACCTCTTAAAACGGATGATGTAACAATTTAAATCCTAGATGTCGACCTTAATAACATACAATACAATTTTACAGAATGTGAATGTAAAGCCATATCTTTTTCCATAACTTACCACGGTGAATGTTGAAGTAAAGAAACAAAATGTGTTCATGACATGATCTGGAACTCCACCATCTGCAATACATCTAATGTGTTCTCCAATATACTGTCTTGAACATACTAAAAGGGTGCTGACTAGAAAAATTAGAACTGTCGCCTTGTAATGTAGCTTAAAAATCCAGTTGTCTATATTATAAGTCTGTGGTTTTAGCTTGAAATTATGACCGATTTGACTGAAGGTTGCAAATAAACTCATGATGCTAACATATAGTAACCTACAACAAAAAATTAAAAGCTGTGAAACAACTAGTAAAGAATTAATTTACAGTTTCATATAGATCATCGTAAATAAAGCACGATTAGGCCTACCCCCCTTGACGTCACAGCAATTATATTACGGCCTTCTATAAGAATGGGAAAAATAAATGCTCACAAAGTGTATGCTAGGTGTTCACAGAATATCACTACCGTTTATAACTGCAGATAAAATTATAAGTAGTCAAATTTACAAAATATAATTTTTTTGTACAATGTACATAGAATTTTTGCTGCCAAATGCACAACAGATTTCAACCAAGAACAAGCTGATCTATAATTTTGCCTCATGTTTTACAGCTTGACAAAGTAATGTTTGCATATGATCTTATAGCACAAGGCTTTTGAAAATTTTATTGAAACTTTAACCTATTATTTTGAGATGAGCTTCCCAGTAAAGTAAAAAATTTGAAAAATCTATATCAAAGAACACTGCGAACTAAATAACCGGCTGATATTGAATTTTATAAAAACTGTAAAAAAAATATACAAAAAAAATAATAGAATCTGCTAAACGATTACATAATGACAATATAATAAATAATTCTGAAAATAAATCCAAAGCAGTTTGGTCAGTAATTAACCAGAAGATCAATAAAGACACTTCGTGAAATGATAATAGATAATACCACGGTATGCGATGACAAATTAATTGCTGAGAATTTAAATAAATATTTCATTAATTTACCTAAACAATTAAATGACAAATTGGATAGTGAGATTGAGGTACCTGCATCTAAGTTTAAAACCAGGTCATTATTATATTTTAACCATTTTTCTTAAACCAATCAGTGAATCTGAAGTTTTTAACACAATTTATTTCACAATATAATATGCTTAGTAATTGTCAACATGGATTTCGTAAAACTAGATCTACTGAAACCGCTATTTTAAGTTTTATTGTTAATATTTATGAAAATTTAAATAATGGTAAAAATGCACTAGCTTATTTATGGCCCTTAGTAAAGCCTTTGACTTAATAAATCATAATTAACTACGACAAAAGCTATCTGTATACGGATTACGAGGAAAAATCCAAGACTGGCTTAAATGTTATCTGTTATTTCAAAAACAAATAGTAGTAATAAATGGAGTTAAATCTAATAGTCAAAATATTTCATGTGGTGTTCCCCAGGGCTCCGTCCTGGGACCTTTTGCTATTCTTACTCTATGTCAATGACTTACCTGATAATGTTTCAAATAAAAACAACTTGATTATGTCTGCAGACGATAACTTTTACCTGTGTAGTTCAAAATCTTTTACAGACGCTATTGATAACGCTCAAAATCAGATTCAAAAATTTACTGATTGGTTTAAAAATAATAGGCTATTTTTAAATATCTCAGAAACAGTCTTTATTAACATTACATCCAGAATATCTCGAATCGTAGAATGCAGTTTATTAAAAATTGATGGGAAGTCTATTGAACAAGTTGATTCAATAATATTTCTTGGTGTAAATATAGATAATGCGCCTAATTGGGAATCTCATGTTAATATTATCTTTAAGAAACTGACATCAGTATGCTATGCAATATATAGGTTGCAGAAGATTGCTAGTACAGAGTCTATACTATCATACTACTATGATACTATGAACACTTTTTTCTAGAATATTGTACGGTATTAGCTGTTGGGGTTCTTCTTTAAGTGCACAAAGAATTTTCCAAATAAAATACTGTAAGAAACATGGTAGGAGTCTCAAAATTTACTTCATTAGAGACATATATAAAAACTTAAAAATATTGTCCTTATTTTGTATTTATATATTACAAACTCTGCTCTATGTCAAAAATAACTTAAGCACATTTTTAACAAATAATTTTATCACAATCTATCTAAATATAAAGAGAGTCCTCCATATATGGGCATAATACTGTACATTAAGCTACCACTGGAAATTAAAAATTTAAATAACATTAACTTTTATCAAACTTTAAAATACATCTTGCAGACAAAATGTTATTACTCAGTACAAAAATTTGTAGACGACGATATTATAACTTTTCTATAAATATAGGTATATGTAAATATGTATTTGTGTAATTGTATGTCTGTACCTACATATACGTATATATGTCTTTACATCGTGCATTTTATATAATTATAAGTCCCGTATTATTTTTCGGTATACGTTATGTTTTAAATTATAACCATGTATTATTGTTTATCTTTTAACTGCATGTAACATAATTTTTATTGTACTATTTTTTTAATTGTGTTGAGGAGCATTGGAAACTTCGTCAAGCTATTTGACGTGTCTTATACCATACTGTATGGCCTTCTGAACAATAAAGTTTATTATTATTATTATTATTAGCAAGAGATGGAATAGAGTGTGGATCGTCATTCGAATTAGATTTCCTTTGCATGTACATCTATAAAAAAAGTAGCAATTAACCGTTTGAGATTTTGTATATTTACTTAAAAAAATTAATAATTATTTACCATGTTTAAGAGCAAAGTAAAAGACACGTTAGTGAGAGGTTAGAGACGCGAAATTATTAATTCGGTATTAAAATTTATGACCCAAGAATCTACTGCAAAAACTCTTACTATCACCTTTTGTAAAGTAAACCAATTTGTTTAAAAAAATGTATTTACATATATGAAAAATAGTATTGGTGAGAGGTATGTGAAACTTCTCATATAGTCCAAATGCTACTATCCGACCGACATCATAGATGTCTCTGTGGCGCTGAGTAGTTGTTTCGTTCAAATCATATTTGAAAAATAGTATTTTCAGAACTATCTAGGTAGGTATAAACAACCTAATAATAAGAGGGAAAATTTTAACAAGCCTATTTAAATTTTGATATAATTTGGAATAACTCATTTCTTAACGGATTTTTGGTATTAATTCAAAACTGCGTTTTTATAATTTGTTTATATTCGCTATTACTATTTTATAATATTATCTAATTATCTAATTATTAATTGTTAGTTTTCCGTGTTTGACATAAACATTAAAATACTTTTTTACATTTATACACATAAATATGAACAAACACTTAAACAATCAACATCTGACCAGACAGTGTAAACAAGCATAGGACTTCATTTATTATTATCAGTTAAATATTTTTCTACTGTGCAGTTTCTTTTTTACATTTTCTCTCGTGCTTTACTGTATATGACTGAATTTAAGTCTTAAAATAACAAAAAACGTACAAATTAGTTTATATGATAAATATTTTCAATGATAATTATTAATTAATACAATTTGCTCAAATTACCAAAAGACTATGAATTATCATTGTACACGATCAGCAAATTATATTTATTATTGTTAATTTAATATTATTAGTTTATAATTTATTATATTTAAAAGCCAAGTTTCCATTGTAATTAACTACCACATAACGCGTTGTTAAAAAACTATCTCATCCGATTATACTTCACGAGAACATCAGTAACCATATCTCTGTTAAACATCACCCATCCTTGTCAGTTTTGTGCGCATATCACATGCCATCATAAGTTTGTCAAGTTATACTTGTCTTAAGTTTTATCTAAAATGTTCAGGTATAAGCATTGTATTATATTGAAGAACTGTATTTGAATATCCTTTACTTTGGTAAAGTTTGAATTTATTTTAGATTCATAGAAATTCATGAAAGTTAACATATAAAGCTTTAAAATATGATAAAATCTTACATTATGTATATATTCTGTATACGTGGCAACTAAGGGAGACATCAATGAACTGATCTAATATAAATCTGACATCAACATTTTCAGAAATTCTAAAATGTTTGAAAATAAATTTCATCACTACATAATGTGTACATTAACAATTTTTAACAATTATTACCCGGTATAAATAATACAAACATAATGTAACACAATGTAAAACAATTTCCTCATCCTTTCATGCACAATATATAAGTAAAAATTACCTACATAACAACATTAAAATCTTTTATATACCATTAATTTTGCAGTAATTTAAGTTCTAGTTCATAAGTTCTACCAAGTTATTTTAAATAATTGCAATGCTAATATATGATAACGGAAATACAAAATATTATTTTTAAGACGCACAAAAATACAGGGTGTATAAGTCACGCCCCATTCTCAAAATAAGGGCAAAAAATAAGTCGAAAAGAAGAAAAAATTAAAAAAATCGATTTCGTCTTCATTATCGAGTTATTGTCAAAATAATTACAATTATTTGGTCTGGTAGGCTTGAATACTGATACAGTTTCTGTCAATGTGAGTTATAATATCTGTAACTGTCAACGTGAATTATTAATTGTGACAATTAATTTAGAATTTAACTTTCATCTAATCAAAATGGATAGATTTCTAATCGTGAATATGTTGATACGTTG
This sequence comes from Rhamnusium bicolor, assembly GCA_029963845.1. NCBI lineage: Eukaryota > Metazoa > Arthropoda > Insecta > Coleoptera > Cerambycidae > Rhamnusium > Rhamnusium bicolor. Next base: position 153,916 of record JANEYF010004284.1, on the reverse strand, counting down.
AAATCATTTGTGGTCTGTAATGCTGGTGCTAAAACGGCTGAGGTTCATCACAAAGTTATTTGACTTGTAGAACAGAGGCTTGAGACCGGAGATTTAAATCCACGGAAAAGACGTGTGAGATGCCCAAAGGATTATACTATTCAAGATGAAGAAGAGGTTCTTGTAAGAATCGAATATGATCCTTCTATGACCCTTCGACAAATTGAAGCACAATCAAATTTGTCTCATAACTCACGGTGCTTATAATTTTAAAGCCGTAGAAAGTACATGTTTGCAGATGGTTGTTAAAGAACGTGAATCATAATCCAAATTTTACAATCCTTTGGAGCGACTAATCGACCTTTACCCAAGTAAGTATCATTAATTTGTACAATCTATATTTTTAGTGTGACGAGAATCCGCATCAATACCGTCAAAAAGGTTTCCTAAAACTACGGCTGTAAACCTCTGCTGCAAGATACTTGGCAACTTAGTAACTGAACTACCAATTTTTCCTGATAGCCTTACTGTTGCAAGATCTCGGGAATTCCTAAATGCAGATTTACCCCCACTACTTGTAGATATTCCTGATATTAGGCAGAATATTTGGTACCAACATAACGGAACGCCGACGCATTTTGAAATTCAAATACATAATTTTCTAAATTAACATTTTCCACTCCACAACGATGGACTGGAAGGTGACAACTAATTTGTTGGCCCCCTCTATCACTTGACATAACACCGGTCGACTTCTTTCTCTGGTGTATTAGGTACCAACTGAAAATCAAGCTGACGTAATTCCCTAAATTCAAGAATCAATAGCATTAATAAATTAGATGGGCAAATGCTGCAGAAAGTTAGAGATTAATTTAAGGTTACTCTTTATTGTTTAAATTCCAACTTATATAAAACAGTAATGTTCCATACTATTAACCAGTTTTACCCTCAAAACCCTATATTGTTACATTTTTACAGTAACTTGATAATCAAGGCGAAATCAAAAATTTTGTTTCCTTCATTTCGGCTGACTTTACCCATATAAACTAATATTTTACGGATAGAGCGTGACATGATATGCTCTGTATATTAATTATTTATTGGTAAGTTCCTAATTCCCAGGGTCGAACTACTCAAGTGGAATATCGAAAAAATTTCCGGTAAGCCAACGTAAGGACTCTGGGTCTAAAGCAAGAATATACTCCGACACATATAACTATAAACATGCAAATGAAAAAAAATAGTATTTCGTGTGTTCACACTACATTCAAAGAGTAGAGATGTAGTCTTTCATCACTGGTACCCATATATCGACCGATAGACTATTTACACTGATTTACACACTCTTGTGACAAAATTATAATTTGATATAATTATTACTGTTTGCTCTAAGTCGTAACTGTGTAACTTGCTCCTAGTTAAAAACGGGTTAAGCTTGCCAAGCCTATTGTTGTTCTAAATGTGTATACTTTTTCTATATGTCTGTAATTCTTCCACTGAGATATCTAAAACATGGGGCTCTAAATTAAATTTCCCCGGTGGGCCCTTATAGTACAGTCCGGACCTGCTGGTTTCAAACGTTTTTTCAATATCATGCAATACTTATTTACAGTTTAATTATATTCTAACAATTTTTGATTTTAATTTGTTTATTTATTTGATTTAAGCTATGCACTACCAAGGAAAGAAATGAAGTACCTAGTAAAATTCTTCATTAAAATTAATGAAATAGTTAACTTACTCATCCAGCTAATTGTGCTACGGAGTACTGAAATCATCAATTTAAATTCTCATATAACCAATCTACCTTTGTGGGAAGCAAATTGAATTAACCACTAATTCCGCATTGCAAAATGTTGATTATATTAGTTCATCTACAGTACCTATTTTTAAATCATGCAACTCATTCCTGCTAGTTACAGTATAAAATATTTTTTTATATAACCCTCGATATAACTTAAGACAGATTCCTCATCATCATAGAAAATAAATTCTTACTAATACGTGTCTAAAAATTAGCCGTTAAGGATATATTTGATTTTACAGAAACGGAATTTAGTTTTTTAAATATGACGAGGGTGTTAAACTAGAAGTAACCTTAATTATTTGCTCATATCTTTTTGATATTCAATATTTGGTATATCTGTTAACAGATTTAAATCTTCCTTAATTTAGCACAATAGTTAATACCCAAAACTATTTTAAGCATCAAAAAATGTTCATTTTTTTTTTTAATTTTATTATACCATAATAAATATCTACTTCCCATATATTCTGCGAAATCCCTTAAATAAATATAATGTTGACCACACTTACATTTCCTGTGGTGTAATAATAAAATCCAAATTCAGTGGCAATAGATATTATTACTTCTGTGGTAGTTGACATCACATCTGATTTCCGTTTTCTAAATTTTATCAGATATTTCTTTCATTCCAATTGCTAATCGAATTATAATTCAAACCCCCTATTACTCATAGAGAATAATCAGAAGTTTGAAAATCCTGTGTTTATTGTTTATCTATATATTTATTTTTCTGCCATTCAAAATCAGATTTATTTTGTTTAAAACAGTTTTTGAAATATAGTACTACTTTTTGCATTATTTGTATTTCTTACAAAATATAGTACATAGTAATACTTGTAGCCAGGATCTAAGGGTAGCTGGATTGGAAAAGAAAGATATATAGACTTTCCAGTTGGTTTGACGTATTTAATACTTCCCTTAATTTTATCAGGTACTTGAAATATCTGATTTACAAGATAGAATCAATCCGCATAAAAAATTTAGAGTAAAAAAATCGTTAGCAATTGCAGATCCATGCACATGTGTTTATAAACAAACTCAATCATTGTTTGACAAATAATGGTCAAGGATTTAATTACATATAATTTTTATGGAATAATATTTTCAGAAATTTAAAATTTTAGTATATTTATTAAATTTTCATTTTATACTAGACGTGCGTTTCGCGCAGGCGAAAAGCACGTCCACTGCAGTATATGGTGTTTTGTAGAAAACCACGTCAGTAATAAGGAAGATTATATAATGAATTAGCTGCTTCAATATGAAACTGAAAGTACAAAGAAATAGTTTTAAAAACCTAATTAAAAAAATATATCGTTTATAATAACTGGATTTAAATTATAACTGCTTATTTTATAATATTAGTCAACTTCACTGTATCAAAGACGTGTAAGGAAATTTAATAAATGTAGTTATTAGCAATCACACGGTGTACCTGAATTTGTCAATATTCCTTTTAATTCGCTAATATCAATGACTTTCTCTCAATTTTTACAAAATTGCTACATCAATTGTTTTGTTAAGTTTTTTTTTCAGGTCATATTTTCAAAAATCTATGGGTAATTAAAAATCTAAAGCCACAATCACATATCAAAGATATGGAAACCTATTAGGGTGGTATTTATACCCAAGGCTAGGAGAGCCTCTTACTCTCAAGCCAAATTTCTAAGGCCATCAGTCTTGTATTCTTTATACTTAAGACCTAGAAAAAACTGTTGGAGAGACACATTAGGAACGGTGTACTGGTTACAAACCTAGTGCATACAGATCAACATGCGTACCAAGCGGGAAAGTCAACAGAAACAGCACTCCACCATCTAAGGCTAGGAGCCTTCCTTGATATCGTGGAGGCCTTTAACAACACCCCTTTTTCTTTAGTTACTAAGGCTGTAAGAGAACGTGGAATTGATCTCACCTACTGCAGATGAGTTGCGAACATGCTCAAAAACTGGATGGTATTCACATCCATGCTTGGTGAGACTCTCGAAGCTCAAGTGGAACCTTGTAGTGGATGACTTTCTTGAGACAGTAGAAAAGATTTACCGTACAAGGCTATGCTGACGATATAATTATCACAGTAAGGGGTAAATTTAACAGCACAGTTAGGGAATTAATGCAAAAAGCTCTAAACGTCATTCAGGAATGGATTAAGAAGGAGGAATTCAAGTGCCCAAAAAATCACCGTTATCCCATTCACTAGAAGAAGAAACCAAGAGGGTCTAACACCTCTAAGATTCCTAGATGAGGTGACGAAATAATAATGTCTGGGACAGTACAGTATCTTGGAATCATGACTGACTTCAAACTTACCTGGAACCAGCACATAAAATAAAACGGAAATTATCCTAACGGTAATTAGACGAAGTTGTGGCAAAACCTGGGGACTCAAGCTTGTTATGTGCACTGGCTCTATGCCATGGTTAGAAGACCCTCAATTACATATGCAGCCCTAACATGATGGCCTAAAGTGCTGCAAACAACATCTGCAAGCAAACTTAAGCCAAATACAAAGACTAGGGTGCTTGAGTATAACGGGAGCAACACGCTCTACCCCCACTGCAACAATGGGAGCCCTGCTAAACCACCCCCATATAGTAATACAAGGGTGGGCAAAGATGAGAGTCCTCAGGTTGTAAAATTCTGGAGAGCTAATACGTCATTGCCCTCGCTGGGGATCCGGAACAAGTACTTGCAGTGACAAAGTGCACTGCAAGAAGGTGTGTAACAGACTTGGTAAAAAAAAACTCAATAGATACTGACGAAACATATCAGAACAAAGGTACGGCAAAGCATTCATAACTGAACCGTGCACAAATAGAGCTGTTTACGCAAAACAGGAATCAGCTGACAATTATAATGGGGTTACCACCAGTGAAGGAACACCTACAAAAAATGGGGCTATATGAAGGTGACCTGAGCTGCAGACTCTGCAGGCAATAGAACACAATACTCTCTCAATGTGAGGCACTGGACCACAAAAGACAAAACATTTTTGGTAAAACAAACGCGGACTCGAGAATACTTGCCCACAGACCGGTCATAGAATTGTATCGGCTAATGGGCAACACAGGAATCACCGGAAGGGAATAGATAATCAAGGACGGACACAATAAGTTGCCTAGACTGCAGCCTACCGTGACTGTAGCAGGCAGTCGAACCTGGATGGAGATATAGAAAAAGAATCTAATACAGCAACACCCATATTGAGCAACTTCTAAAAAGTATAGATAAAAAAATTGTCGTACGACCTTCATTTTTTAACATGTGATTGGCAATTATTATTAGAAGCTGGAAAATTAATAGTACAATATTGAGTTTGCGTTTAATGTCTAGACTAATCTTATTGTTTTTTAACTACTGTACATGTTGCATACACAGTTCTATATCATTATGTTTTTGTCAGAAGATAACTAGTTATTTCACATGGTTTCATGTTTGCCTAATAACTGTCATCTAACAAAATTTTTCTTGGCTAAGCTAAAGAATTTTTACATCTGTATGCCGAGTACGTAAACTATCAATTTTATTAGTATTTTAATTATGTTTTTTATTTTATCACCTTCATTATTTTAAAGGTTACAACACGGATAACTTTAATTGAAAATAAGTATAAATTCTGTATAAATTAATTTAAGTTACAGACAAAAACACTATCTATAGAACAGCTCATTAATCTAGTAATTAAGCGCATACCTTGAAGCTATAATCTATTAAAACGAAATAGTTTAAAAAATGAAACAAAAAACAACTCACTAGTATTAAATCACCTATTTCCACTAAACAAACACTAGTAGTCACATAAAAATAACTATTTGTTTAAATTATTCTCTCACTGGATCAGATGACTATTACCTCAACCAATTCAAAACGAAAACGAACTTTAAAGGCGCCTTTACTCACAATATGTCATCAATTAGACCAAATTAATTTCTGTGTAGTTGTAGACCTGTTGACTTGCGCGCATTGTCATATTTCATATTGTTATATACTGATAAGATAGATAAGCTATATAAATTAGGCTGAACTAACTCCAACAACATTTTTCTTTGGTCTCTAATTAAGATAAAAGTTAATCAGAATATTTAGTAAGTGCATTTGAAAGATTTATGATTTGTTGACTGATGTTAAAGGTCGTCTTATAACTGCAAATTTGAGAAAAAATATAATCAGTGTTTCCATGTAATATTATTTTAAAACCCTAATATTTCGTCAAATTAATATATCACTAATATAACTTGTTTATTGAAGAACTCCAACATATTCGCATTTGAATGGTATACTCGTATTCAACGATTGTATTATTACAAATTTAATACGAAATTTAAAAATCTTTGAGGCATGACAATTAATTATAAAGGATTCATTCACATTTTAAAAAATTTTATCAATCATGTGCTTGTTAATTAGATGAATATGAAATTTTTGTGTTTCGTATTGAAGTAAAAAATCCGAAAACGTATTTGGCATATTGTCTCTTATGATGGAAATTATTTTCAACAAATTTATTCTAAGGCTATTAATTGTAAAGTTGCAATTGAAAACTATTTTATTAGTAACAATTGTTTTGAATTTTCACATCAGTATTTCTGATACATTAATGTAACACATAGTTACATTTTTTACTCTTGTTTATATGGCATCTTGAATACATTTATATAATATATCAGAATCCACTAGACCGAAAAAAACTATCTAATCTAAGTTGTTAAAAATCGCCACATCATGTCCTGTAGTAGAAATACCGTGCCCACTAAATTCTAATCACATACGTACATAAATGCATACAAACGGTACTAATTTTGTTTTGTGAATACCTCAACTTTTTCCATTTCGACCAAGAAGTTGAAATTAATAAAAACAAGATTTTATCGAGCTGATCACCGCAACGTTTAGAGTAGTATGCATATTAAATTCCAAGGCCAATATGATGCAAAATTTAAGATTTTAAAATAATCAGATGAGATAATCACTTTGAGATCATTTTTATCTAACTTTATTTAGCTTCTTCAATTTAACAGAATGATATGTACCTAGCAAAAATTTAAAAAATATGTAACAATAGAAAGTGTTGCAAATTTTATTTCGAATAGTTCTTATCACTTTACAGTTTTTCTAAGAAAATCCTAAAAGATACATGATTAACAATCACTTTCGATTCATGTCTTTTAACCAAAATCGACTAGGTTCTTCCAAGTAGTGCAAGAAGTATAAATTAATATGAAATTCATATTTTAAATCATTTGGGCTTTAAAGCTGGAAGAGTCAGGCAGACACCACCGGGGACATCTTTTTTTTTTCTATTGGAAGACTCCTAATGGGGTAATTTCCATGATATTTTGAGGTCGAAAATTTCCACCATTATTTTATTTTAGTTAGCAGAAACAGTAAAATGAAAAACAATTAGAATTTTGAGGTACAGACAAAATCACAAATATCTCAAAACAACTTAGCTTATTGTGCCGAGAGCCACTTTAACTAAGAACTATTTACATGGCACTTAAAACAGTGATATTTTTAAAAAATCATCTGCCATATTAGTTACACCAGAACTTTCGAATAAGCCTAGATAATATACAACTTGATGACGTGAGTATACAAAATTTAAACTAGATGTAGAATAGATAGTTACTTAGATATAAAAAAATAATGGAAAAAATTGGAAAAGTTTTTCAATTGTGATATTTAATATTGTATCTATTAAGAATATATTTGCCATAATCATATGCTCAGGCCATAAAACAACTCTTTAAACATGAACTGTAAAAGTTATAGGACGTTTAATAAGTTTCCTGTTGAAACTTTATAAAAATCTTTAGTCAGAAATAATTACACTGAGGGGTACTGCGCTCTACAGAAAATTGACGAAACAAAATATTATATATTTTCAAGTTTCCTGTTAAAACTTTATAAAAATCTTTAGGCAGAAATAATTACACTGTGGGGTACTGTGCTCTACAGAAAATTGACGAAACAAAATATTATATATTTTCATGTTTGAATATGATTCTTATATTATTATTGCGTCAATATAAACCAAAGCAGAGATATTTTTATTCGATTGCATTGAAAAGTGACATTTTTACTTTCTAATACCTAATATGAGGAAGTATAGTAATCGTGATTTTTTTCGACCTCGATATTTTGAATGATATATACGTTGTGCACTCTCTTAATCCATTTTGACTATTTCTTGAATGATGTCTGTCGGTGCGTGTGTATGTGGATGTGTGTGTGTGTATGTGTGTATATCCGCGATAACTCAAAAAATAATAATGGGAGACTTCCCAAATTTGGCAGTTAAGATTTTCAATAACATTTTAGGTGACTCATTAAATTTGGTGAATATGGTACCACCAGAAAAGACATAATGAATGAAAGAAGAAAAAGGTACAATTTTATTACATTTCTGGACGAATCTCGACGAATTATAATGAAAAAACATAAATTTATGGAAAAAAGATCTGTAGGCATGTCGCGATAGAAGCAATAGTTTTTGAGATAAAGCTTTCAAATTTGGAACACATATTCTAAAGGCCAAAGACAATGATAAATTCAGTGATGAGCAAAATTGGCCAGCTGAAAAGAGGTCCAAACTTTTTGTATTTGCCTTTACAAAAAATACATTCTTGATGAAAGATTATAAATCATGTCTACTATATCAAACCAATAAAATATATTTTCCAAGTACTTAAATAAAGCTGATGTAAACTGAGGTTTTCTACACATTTGACCTCATAAAATGGGGTTAGGATAAATTTAACAGTTTGACATTTGAAATATCTAATTAATGTATTTTAATTTTTAATTTAGATTGCTGTGAATTACAAAAAATATTTCTTACTATTGCAAATAAATATAATAAAAATATATCTTCTCCCGATTACAGTGATACCCATAACTTAGCAATTCCATAAGAATTCACAGTAGAAAAACCAAAATTCTCTAAACAAATAGATATTTAATATAATTCACAAATCTCGATACACAAAGTAGTGTAATGTGAAAACGATTATCTCAAATAAATTTATTTGTTTAAAATAGCTGTCAAAATAGTTATCAAGTAAACATTGGTTGTACTAGCATTACAGTAAGCGTAATTTAAGTGTACTAGTCACGACAGATATTTTAAACAAATAATTTTGAGATATTTGCACTGTAAATCAAAAATTTAAATTTTCGTTAAAAAACAAATAAATAAAAAAACAAAGGAAAAATGTATTCTGTTATATTCGGAATTCACCGCATATTCCAAAAATGAGAAAATATACAGGGTGTTATATTTAAAATAAGAAACTTGGGTTGTAATTTCCGGCGGAACCGGAAATGCGTAAAAATTGAAAATACTATCCTCTAATGCAATTTTATGTGTATAACTACGTATTAAAATTTCATCAGTTTATATATATAAACAATAAAAATAGAGGGGATGAACCAATTTTCGTTTACACCCGGTATATCTAGTGTGCTAATTTACTAATAAAATTTATAACTATCAAACCCTGACTTCTTACTAAAGTCTGTCAGAATCTGTTAGTTTCGATTATGACCTAAAAGTAAAGAAAATAAACATAAACAATAACAATACACAAATATCTTCTTATTTCAAATGCAAGTGCAGGTAATTTCTTATCAGATTATTTTTTTGTAAGATGTAAATAACGAACCTCACTCATCTGCTTACATGAGCAAACTACCGAAAATTTATTTGATTTGCTGTTTCCTCTCCTAAAAATGAAACGAAATATAAAAAATGGTAAAACAATGAATAAAATATAAATAATAAAGAAGCAGATTATACCACATTAATGTAAAATGTGAACGAATGGTTGACATATAAAAAATTATCTTTATCAAAATCGTAGAAGACCATATTTGTAAGTAAAATTAAATCTAGGTTTGACTTAATGTAATGTCTGTTGTCTATATAGTGACGTCACACTAATAAAGTCTCTTGCATTTTCACATACAGTATGTGTGTTGAAGTATTAGACATAGTACATTGACGGAAGATAGAAAATTGTATCGCGCAGTTTGCACTGTTAACTACATGACAGCTAGATGGAAAATGTATTCACTGCTCTGCTAATGTTAACCCTGATGAGTGATAGCTTGTCTGCCACTGGTAATGTTGCCATTTAAGAGACCCATGTCTAATAATTTGGTACACATAGTACATATGACCACCAACCAATCCAAATTACTACTCATATCCTCGACAGTAGTTTTGTTGTTTATATGGCTTAACGACTTGCAATCCTATTGGACAGGTCGTAGTAGTTTTATTTGACCTAAAACTGCAACTGACAGACGTTACTGTACCGAATACCTTTTCTGCAATGAATAACAAAATTTATTATTAAATCCTGTTTTCCCTAATTTCTATTCTTACCAGGTCTTCGATGTCAGAGTGAACAGATACGTTTACCATTCTTTCCAAACTTACACTTTTTACAATATAGTAGTTCCATTTATTACATATCTTCAATGTCAAATGTGTAATTCACAAGAATAATTTTAATACAAAATTTGAATTTTTTCGAGGTAGTTATGGACAAGAAAAAATGACCGGTTTCTCCTGTAATATCAGACTTCATCAGAATCAATCTACAAGTCAATAAAAGCAAATAGAAACAACATAGTTTCTAGTCAACAGCTATGTTGTTATTTTTATTTGTTTTTATTGGCTTGTAGATTTATTCTGATGAAGCCTGACAGGAGAAACCGATCAAAATCAGTAACGTGTTTTTATTTTTTTTTTTGTCTAAAACTACCCCTTAATAGTTCAACAATGTACACAAAAACTAGTAAAAATGGAAAATAATTTTAATGTTATCAAGATATCTTAGTCTCCAGTTAAAAAGACATTACATTAAAGTGATGTAAAACTATCGTCTATTGACGAAACATGATATATGATATGATATGATGTGATATGATAAAGTTACATTACTGTACTTTGCCACCATATTACTGCGAACTTAATCCGATAGAAATAGTGTGGTGCAAGTAAGTAAAAGATTATGTGGCAAGAAAAAATACTACCTTCAAATCAAAAATGGTTCATTATTGTTCATCGTCATTTTGAAGAAAATTTGAAAGGAGTAAGTGCTAGGAAGTGGCGCAGGTGTATACCGAGTGTAACAGGATCATGGTACACCCCCTTTTCTCCTTTAGTTTTGAAGATAATTGATTGAAATTTGAATTGTCTTATATACATAATAACCAGCACTTTCTGACATACAAGTGATTTTTTTTTCACTTATGGTTTCGCCGAAAATGACACTAACTTTCGATTTTTAAATAGAGCACCCTGTATATTATTGCATTTTTGAATTCTGCATAATTTTCTGAATCCAACGATACCAAATAACTGACATTTCAAACGTCACAATTTTTTATAATATAATTTTTAGTTTTCCTTCTAAGTGTGTCATGACGGTTCATATTTATTCTAAATGACCCATGTAATAGAAAAATCGAAATTCTGTCAAAAATACTAAATTACGTGATTTATGAGCAAATAAAGTTCATCAAAATGGTTTTTGGGGCCAAACTAAATTTTTTCAAATGGAACCATATTGGTACCGTGATACCATTTATTAGTACTATTAATAAGGAATTTATTCATATGTCGTATTAAAATGTGCGATAAATACAAACAAAATTACAGCTAAGATCAAACACTATATTCATCGCATCGATTATGGTAAAATCTCGTATTTTTGGTCGACGTTCAAGTTGTTGTATAGCGAGAGGGATTCGTCAAAAGCTTGAGTGTTTAAATTTTAAATAATTTTCGACAGTGGAATCCACAATAGCTTCTTGAGCATTTGCAATAGCGACTGCTCCTATAATATCGATTACTAGTAGTACGACCCATTGTATCTCGTCAAAGTTCCTGCAGTAATGCGATCAGCTAATCGTCCCGTCTTGTCGTATATGTTGTGGAGGTAGTATTGGGTAGAAATTCGTTAAAAAATATACATATACCAGGTGTCAACGAGATCATGTATCACCTCGCCATTGTTTCAAAAACAAATAAAATTTTCAAATTTAAAACTCACGTATGAGAAGTAAATGAGCTTATTTTGACGAACATATATTATCAATACCACTTCCGGTTTCACTAGAAGTGTCATCAATTTTGAATTTTTAAATGGAACACTCTGTATATTTTAACATATGCATGATATTTTCTATACAATCAATCAGCATTTTTGACATTACCCTCAAATATGGCGGGCTTATGCAATTTTTTATAAAATTCAAAATTAATAATCCAAGTGGGCATTGGATATCATAATATGGTTCATTTTTGACATTTAGATGCAATATGACGTGTATATTCATTATGATTAAATTATTTGAAAAAATTCAAAATAATTTTTTCCTGACATTTTGACGACAATTATCATTTTCTTTTTTCAAATAGCAACCCGTATTTTTTCCTTCTCTATACTAATCATCATAATTTAAGCTTTAAATTGCAATTGGTGTAAATTTAAAAGTTTTGGTCTCGTATGCAAGATATTAATCTAAAGCATTTAAATAATTTGCAAATAAACTAAGTTGGAAATAAATAAGAATTTATTCATAAAAACAAATCACAAAAAAGCTTAATTACAAAAACTTTAAATAAAAACTAAATCAACATATATACTTATGAGAATGATTTTGAAAGGAAATAAATAGGTATTTTGGACCTAGGCAATAACTACTGTAAATTAATACAAACAAAAAGAAGGTTCCCCTGGAAAAAGTTATAAAAAATATAATGGGTCCCGTTTTTTATCTTGTCAATGTATTAAAGTATTAAACGTGGTCGCATTATAAAAGAAATACCTTGAATTTATATCAGATATTCAAAATGAGGCCCCACCTCGTTTCTGCATAAATTAATTCTTCTAACGAATTCCCTCAATTATCCAACTGTTGTGGAGTTATTGCACTTATAGTTCTTCTGACTCGTAATTCTAGTTTTTGCCCAGTGACCGACTGTACAATGTAGACTCTATCACTCAGAAAATCCCAAATATGGAAGTTCACTGGTGTTAAGTCAGAGGACCTGAGAGGCCACCTGACCAGCCCATTTGTACAAATCCATTGATTCTCGAAATTTGTATCTGAATAGTTGCTGCCTATTCGGGCATTATGAGGTAGGGCCCTATCCTGCTGAAAAAGACAGTCCTTCTCTGGCCTCTCTTGACAATTGATTTATAAAATCATTGTTAATATTGGTAAAAAATTTCAGATATCTCTCAGAAGTCAACTGACCATCAAAAATTATTGGAAGAAGCAGCACAGCCCAACCAAACACTAAAACGAAATCTATCTTGCTGCTTCGCTAAAGAGGTGTTAATTTTGTTGTGCCCAGTATCTAATATTTTGCCAGTTGAATAATCCCAGATTTGTAAATCTTGATTCATCAGAAAACAGTATTTGCCTGGCAAAATCATTATTTCTTCTAATGTTAGTTATAGCCCAGTCACAAAATATCACTCTTTTTTCAAAATCGTTTTCATATAAATGTTGTTTTATTTGATGTTTAAAGTTTTTGTAATTGTGTTTATTTAAAATCCTTCTTGCAGATTCGTGGCTAATATTAAACTCATCACCAATTTTCCAAAAGTCCTATCAGTTTCAACAAGGGGCTAATACATTTATTTCAGTCTCCTCGTTTATAAATACCCCTTCATTTTCATCATTTACCAGGTCAATTTTTCTAAGTTGGCTTCTAGTCTTATGTAATAATTTTGCGGCGGGTGTCTTCTGTTTGGAAAACGTTGTCCGCAGTTTATTGCAGCAGCGCTGGAAATTTTCCTGAATTCGCCGTAAATTAACATGTTGACTTTTTAATTTTGTGTGTACGTTTTTAATGAATATTGAAACAGTAAAAGTAAAGGACCCACAATCAATTAGTTATTTAAAAACTGACAGTTTAGATAATATTATATGATTCTCATTTATTTCCAAAGTCACCTTAGTTTATTTGCAAATTATTTTAATGCTTTAGATTAAAATCTTTCATACGAGACCAAACGTTTTTAAAATTTGCCACAATTCAATTATAATGAAATCCGTTATACTTACATCAATCTAAAGCTTAAATCATGACGATTCTTATAGAGAAGAAAAAATAGGGGTTACTATATGAAAAAAATTAGTAATAATTCGCGAAAATGTCAGGAAAAAATTATTTAGAATTTTTTTCAAATAATTTCATTATAATGAATATTTCGTTTCACATTGCACCCAAATATCAAAAATGAACCATATTATGATATCCAATGCCTACTTGTAAAATTTTCGTTTCAATTATTAATTTTGAATTTCATAAAAAATTAAATAAGTCCGCCATATTTGAGGGTAATGTCAAAAAGTTTGATTTATTATACAGGGTGTTAGTTTTTTGTAGACAAACTTTAACAGGAGATAGAACACATGTTTTTAAAAAGAAAAGTTCCTATAAACATATGTCGTAGAAGGCTTCGTTTCCGAGATACAGGGTGTTGAATATAATTTTTTTTCTCGAATTTTCATTATAACTTATAAACGAATGCTTAGATTTTTTCCATGGGGGATAATGCCAGTTAATTAAGGGGCATAAAACAAGCGATAAGAATGTTCAAAAACTTGCACAGTGGCGGAGTGGAGGGGGTGCTCAACCCCTTTTTTAAACAGAACTTCTACACCAATGACTATTTTTTAAAAAAACTGTTATTTTCATTATCTACATACAGTTTAACAAAAATAATGTCCCTTCTTTTATTTCGAAATTCCTGTGCGTTTCCGAGTTATTTTGATTTTTAGTGTATGATGTGGTACTAAATTAAGTAATTTATTTATTATCAATTATCGGCTAAATATTTAATTCTTTCAACGAAACCTACCTAAATATGGTTTGTTAAGGATTCTAAAAAGCCGAAATCTCTTATTCTTTATCTCTTTCCAATGTAGTCAAAATAAATATTTGTTATATCAAGCCATACTCAAATACAATACATACAAATACATACTCAAAAAAATTCGAAAAAAAAATTATATTCAACACCCTGTATCTCGGAAACGAAGCGTTCTACAACATATGTTTATAGGAACTTTTCTTTTTAAAAACATGTGTTCTATCTCCTGTTAAAGTTTGTCTACAAAAAACTGACTCACCCTGTATAGAAAATTTCATGCATCATCAGGATATGTTAAAATATACATCCTGTATATTTCCATTTAAAAATTCAAAATCGATGACGAGAAATTGTGTAATTTTAGATAATACTTTTAAGATCCACGTATATCCATTAAAAAAATATAATAGGGAAACGAAAAACAGTATATTTATACTAGAGAACTACTTGTCGAAATACTAAAAGTTAAGTAATATTTCATAATGTTTCTTGAGATAATCAGTCAGATATATACATTTCTTATTTTTATAACGTTTCAGTTTATTAGACCACCTTTAACGAACTAAAATTAAAACATTTTTTAAGATAGTTTTATAATGAATAAATGAATTAAAGAAACTGATTTAAATATAAAACTGCATTATCTTATGAAATTTCAATAAAAATATTCTTATTCGAAAAACTCATCATAAGGCAGATTAACCCAAAGTAATACATATAACGAATTACGAATCGAGATATCTGTCATTGCTTACCTTATCAAAAACTTTGACCAGTTCTTTGTTGCCTTCACACCAATACCTCCATTCTCGCACTTTGTTTTATTTCGCAGACTCCTTATATAACATACTCTTTAGTGGGACGAATTTTGCAGTACTTATAATTTTCCCTATTTTTTCAAGCCTGTTTTGGACCCCAAGCATCTCTAAAGTGATAGGATAGTCGTGCAATTGCTCAGCTGCAAAGATGACAAATAGATACCTAGTTAAGTTACAAAGTAAAGCAGTTATTTTAATAAATATTTAACTTATTTAGCGGCTATAAAATTGTATAAGAAAGACAACCTATTTTGTTTAAATGGCATACACCTGATTGATTAATAATAACCGACATTTGTCTACTATACAATGGAGAGCGTTTATATTAAAAAATAGTAAGTTTCTGAAAAAGCAGTTACAAATACAAATGATTTTTAAATTTAACAGTTAGTTGCTATTAAATATTTCTGAATAAAAATCTGAGCCAATGCGGATCAATTCATTATTAAAATTTTATTTCAAATATGTTATTTCGATGTATATATTTTTTTAGTTTGCAATTTCACAATATGCAAACTGATATCATAATACAATTTTTTTTAACTAGATACCATTGTTATCTCAAATTAGTGTTTTCTAGAATTTGTACAAACTTTGGAGAAACAGATTAAATTAATTAAGCGTCATAAAAATGACTCAAGGGAAATATGACAGCTGTATGAGATTATATTAGATTTTATTAGTATACATAAGTCAAAAGTAAACTTTTATTAACATACCCAATACTCAACTTCCTTTATCTGAAAAATTATTATCTGATTAAAGAAATAACTATAAATAAGAAGAATTACTATTATCTTGGCCAGACTTGGCCATTAAATATTCACATTATTAATTTACAAAATTAAATAAATTCAAAGTACCTCTTACAGACAATATGCTGATTATATATTTTTTATATGTATGTATACTTACAGATGCGACACATTATTGTAAATATGTAGAATTGTGAATTGTGTCTATATTTTTGCAACAACTTATAGGTGAAAGCGAATAATGTAATTTTTTCTTGCACTTTAAACTCACAGTTGAATAAATATAGTTTAAAAAAACTAAAAAAACACACTTTTAAAGCACATCAAACTAAAAAAGTGAAAAATAATTATTAATATAAACTGAAAACAATAATGAACGAAAAATACTAGTATTATTGTGAAAAAAGCGTGGGTTGCTCGATATACGAAAAATATGGCACAAAGCGCTCCACGCTCTTTTCACAATAATACTAGTATTTTTCGTTCATTATTGTTTTCAGTTTATATTAATAATTATTTTTCACTTTTTAGTTTGATGTGCTTTAAAAGCGTGTTTTTTAGTTTTTTAAACTATATTTATTTTTCACTTTTTAGTTTGATGTGCTATGAAAGCGTGTTTTGTAGTTTTTTTTTTTAACTGTATTTATATTGCTTATTGATGCTGATATTATAACATATTACGATCCAACAGATATTTCTGAAAAAAAAAATATTTTTTTTTTCAGCCATGGGATTTGAACTCACGCCCGAGGAGTCCGTCGTTTCGCGTCGACTAAGACTTGCCCGCTCGGCCAACGACCGAACTGAGAATCACGGAATATACTTACAATATTAAGCCTCTTGCTCTCACGCAGAGGATACGTGAGAAAAGGACTGGCGATCCTGATCAGGATAATGATATAAACTTATCAAATTATTGTATTGTTACCGGTTCTTCGTAAGTGTACAAAGTTTCAATTAAATCTGTCCGTTTAAAGTGGGTCAAAATCGAGTCCAAAGAAGTCGGTTACAAGCAAACAACCAAACAAGCAAACAAACAAACAAACATACAAGTGAAGCTAATAAAAGCGTGTTAAAAAAAGGATATGTAGAAAAATTATTGTTAATACACATTATCAGCAGTAGTTTGAGCCTCAGTAGAAGGAAAGCCATCAAGCTAACAAACAATTACAGATAAATATTATGAACAACTGCAATACAAAGATTCACGTCCAATTATGAAATTCATCCCTAAAAAAGATTAACACACTAGGACATGATCATTACTTAGATATGAATATTTGTGTCACCATATATAACCGGACATATCTCAAATAGATCAGAGATTCTGGCCAAGAGCAAACTACTATTTTAGAATTGACATAAACAATGAAAGATACAAAAAAGTCAGTGTTTGATATAAATCAATATTCATAATTTTTGAATGGTTACTATTTACCAAAATCGTTAATCTTTGAATCCAAAATGGCCTCCATCTGACTTGATATTATGGAAGTTTTTTTGTATAATGTTCGACATTGGATAGAACAGTGTAACAAGCAGCATCCAAGTAAATGTTTGGGGGCGTATTATTGGGCGTTATATTATTAAGTCACCAAAATACTTCTATTTGGGTCATTTCTGATGGTAATCGTGATTTTTTTCGACCTCGAGATTTTGATTGATTTATATGTTTTGAACACTCCTGAATCCATTCCGACTATTTTTCGAATGATGTTTGTCGGTTCGTGTATGTGTATGTGTGTAGGTGTGTGTGTGTGTGTCTGTGTGTATGTGTGTAAGGGTGTGGAGGTGTGTAAGGGTGTGGAGGTGTGTGTATGTGTGTATCCGCGTAAACTCAAAAAATACTAATGGGAGAATTTCCAAATTTCCGTGGTGCACAGGACACAAACTTGTTTGTGTTTGACTACAGAAAATATATTGTTGGTGAATGATTTTAAATCATGTCTAATATGTCAAGCCTATTAAATTTATTTTCCAAGTACTTAAGTAAAGCTGATGTAAACTGAAATTTTGTACACATTTGACTTCATAAAATGGGGTTACGATAAATTTGGCATTTTAACATTTGAAATGTCTAATTTAGTTAAAAAAATGTCAATGTCAATTAGAAGAAATTATTAAAATATGACATAAATTCGAAGGACGCTGATAATTAATTATTTAAAAATTTTAATGAATCATTTCAAGGTACGCTTTTAAAATTTAATTGAAATAACTGAAGAATTTAATAGAATAATTTTTTTAGATCAGGATGATATATACTGGTATAAGAAAGTTATGTACTGACCACATCAGATATTTCAATATAAGCAATATTTACATAGTTACAGACATTATTCAGGTGTTTTTCCCCAGCCTGTATATTACACATCTTTAAATTAAATCTTTACAAAACCACCAGTTTCTCTATTATTATAGATATTCCAATAGTTATCACATATTTCCGAGATAGGAAATGACAAGGTTTTTGAGACTGGTATAAAGGTTTTTCCAATTCAAAATAATTCGTTGTCATCTCTCATGTTATAAGATAAAATTTGAATAGGAGTAGATAATTTAAGTGCTGAGAAACATATGTTTTTTAATTAATTGTATATAAAATAATGAGTTTTATCTAACTACGTAGAATTGTTTATACCTACTTATTTTCTTATAATTATTGACATTGGAATAAAACGTATGAATTAAATTCTTCCTTTAAATAAATTACAATATTGATGATTCTGCAAAATTCTTAAATTTGCATAAAATTTTGCATTATGAGTATAAAATTCCTAAAGCGTTTGTAGCGTTTTGGGATGTATTAAACAAAACTGCAAAAGAAAGAAAAACAACACCCTGGTCCCGGTACCGCTGGGTTTGCTGGCTGGCTGAAAGCTGCTGACACTTCAGTTTTAGTCAATTTATAATTTAATTTGTATTACCACAGGTAATACAACCCTCTGTATCCCTGAAGGTACCTCAAGATACCTTGTGTGGGAGAGCGCTACACATTTAGAGACAATGAATAAACACCCAATGTCCGAGTATACTGATTTAGAAAAATCCCTAGCTCCTCGACCGGGAATCGAACCCGGGACATCTAGGTGAGAGACAAGTGTCCTTACCACTCGATCACGAAGCCATTTTCTAGGGCGTTTTTATTATTTAATTATACTAATTTATAATAAATTCTCTAAGGTTGCAAACACATTAGCGGACTGTAAGCGGTGAGCGGTGAGCGGCAAGCGGTGAGCGGTGAGCGGCAAGCGGTGAGCGGTGAGCGGCAAGCGGTGAGCAGTGAGCGGTGAGCGACGAACAGTAAGCGCTGAGTAGTAAAAACATTCCGGCGCAAACAAATGATCCTCTTTTAACACAAACATGTCACCTGGTAGTGTCAGATCTGTACTAAATATCCACTTGGATTTTTGTGTAAGCGTAGGTTATCCTGATGCATCTACTGAAGCAACTACCAGCTAGACAGGCTATCTAGAGGTACGTCTGTTATATGTTCTTCTAGATCATGTGGATCGACGTTTAAAGGTATAAGAGGGAAGAGTTAAGTCTTGCCTCGGTATATGTAAACACTATATAATATTCTTCATAGATTAAGAGTTGTTGCCCTATGACGTGTGATAAATGAGACTTTATCGATTGAATGCCATTCTCCCAAAGCCCACGAAAATGGGACATACGAAATATTAGAATGCCACTCCAGAGACTCTGTTGCAGCAACAAATTGCATGAGTATGATAAGTAAATTTGTACCACAGCTATAAAGGTGAATAGGATGGCCGCGACGAACGATTAAAGGTGCTAGAATAGCGTCCGCTGTTAGCTCTGACACTAACTCTAATTGCTTTAGTGCACAAAGGTATAGATACGACTTGTATGTTTTGACTCCTCTCATCCTACCCATACTGACAAGAAAGGGACCCTCGCGATCAATTCTAACATGCGTAAATGCTTTTAATTGTTAGCCTCAGATCCGAAGCAATTTTCTCATGATGAAACGGTTAAGAATGTTGACGCCAATAAGTTTGACACTTAGGAATCACCATTCGTACTTTTCTACGAGCTGATAAAATCCAAAATTGTTGAGCTAAAAAAATGTAACAGTTAACAGCATGCTTGAAAGTATTTTGAATGATGCCATTCAACCAGTAGTGTTATAAGCCGACTCCAGCGCGAAAGTAACAATGAATTTTCCTATCGTAGTAAAGTGTAAATGTCACAGTCGGCCCACCAACCAAAGCAAGCTATTCTAAGACATGTCTGAACTTGATCAAACTCATTAGAAGAACCAGTACGTTGCATGTATCTAACCAATAAAAACAAAACTTGATTTAGTTCAGACTGTGTTGAGATTAAGTTTTTTAGAAGTAGAATTTCTATAATTAAGAATAAAGTGGAGAAAATATGCTATAACGCGTTGAAGATCAGAAACGGAAGAAAACCGGTTGCGCAGCGAATCTCATATTATCTTCTACTACAACATGCCAAATTACTTGCCTCGCCTTGGCCATAACGTCAGAACAAAGAAATATTGATTTTACTTTTTTCCAGATGTGTGGATGTGCTTCCAATAAATTGGGGCATCTCTTTTCTGTATGTAATTGACACAAATACAAGAGTTTGTCGTCTATGTGAAGAAGATTTGTTCAAAGGCCAGGAACCTGACCAATCGTAGATATCGTTGAAATAAATTTTATCACTGTGTTTTGGCGACCAATGATATCAAATTAATGATCATCACTGTCGCGTAAAGTTCTAGAAGTGATATAGAAATTAACTCGAGATTTTGTATAAACAAAGTAAAGAGAAATTATTTCTTCGCGGTTACCTTCTCGAATATACACAATACTAACATATTAGTGAACGGACATGTAGCAGAACTCATGCAACTCAAATACAAGGCTACTAACATTAGTGACGCATTGTACATACTATCTGAACATGTGATAGAAGTGGTAGCTCCTGACTAAATATCCAAAACTAAACAACGTCTTCCGGCGGTGTTTCATCCCAGTTAACCGCAATAAACTATAAACATCGAAGAACTTGTTTTGTTATAAACGTTATAGGAATTAAAAAACCTAGAGAATCAAAATCAGTTGTAAATTGATAACATTTATCTCTTGGCGCATGGTTTTCCATAAGTCCTATACGAAAATTAATCTGAAGAAGGTTTCCAATATAAATCTAAAACCTTCAGTCCGTTCCCGTCACTACAAAGAACGGGATCATTGACCAAATAAGAAGAAGGAAGATGAGCAAATAATTGAGCCTCGTTATTTGCCCATTTTCAGAGCTGATGCGAGTCGAGCCATCAGTTTAATTTATAAGTTTTATAAGATATCTAGCGACTGTCAGTCACAGCATCAACTACGTTAGTGCAAATTAGAAGCGTCGTTTGAAAAATCGACTGATTTGTCATCGGCTTGATTTAAGAGTGTTTGTATAGTTAATTAGGGAGTAATCCTGAGTAAATGTTTTCAAGCGGTAGTCCTGGACACGTTTTTTCTGGTAAAAATCGTCCATAAAATTCTTTGATAATCTTTTTTTGTAAAGTATTATGCCTCATTTATATGCCAAAGCATGTAATGGAATGTTACTAAAATATTTTCATAATATAATTTTATATTTTTTAATATTTTGAAAATCATTTAGATAACAGTTACAACAGATTCGCCCACATAGATAACATTTTTATAGTCACGCTATTTCCGCCTGTGTTATCTTTATAAAATATCTTACGTATCTTATCATACTTAATTATTTTTGACGATTTGCAAGAATATACTAGAACCAAATCAAAAAGTAATTCCCTTGTGAAAGAAAAACAACATGTGATGTTGGAGCCAATGAAAACTAATATATTGACAAATAATCAGTCACTCCTAAATGAGTTTAACATACACAGTAGCAGTTTTCTATAGATCCTAAGAGGGCCCACATAGGAAAATAAAACTCTTTCAAAACATACATCGCCGTCTTTCTAAACACGTCTTGTACAAAAATGGTGTCAAAAACAACTGTCCTATAATTGGTTTTGTAGCAAAATCGAAACTCGATGAAATCAGTCCAAATATAAAGAATTATTAGTAATACAAATATTCGGAATCGCTACCGTCAGAATGCAACTTTTAAATGGTTCACTCAGGTTAATCTAATTATTGCCTTATACAAATAATCTCTATGATTTATTTGTGGTATTGATTGAATTTTCCGTCTTTAACTGATTCTTAAACTACATTAAAATGTAATTAATATTCCTTAATAAACAATAACCTATCAGCAGTGATTGTATCTAAACTTTGATTTCATAAAACATATTTCACACTAAAAAATGAATGAAAAATTGGTTGTTATATAAATATTTATTTAAGTTTAAGATATAATTATTATGTCTAATGAAAGTTATTGTACTTATAACAAGCACAAAGAAGAAAACAAAACAATAAGAGATTTATTGCAATAAATAAGTGCGACTACAGGAACATATTATATTCTGTGTACACCCAGGTTGGTAGTCCCTGACCTCTGCTCTCAATGGATCCACCATAGCATCGTTCTCAATATTTAGCCATATTACCATGACACTAGGCGTTTCCAGGATCGGGATATATGACTAACTTAAAATAAACGTGACAAACTCCTTAACCTATGGGCTCATGCAAGAGGGGTTCCTGAATAACAAAGTGTATCCAGGCTAATTCCATAGTAAGTAAGATAATTTCCCACGGTGAGATGATTGGCAGACTTTATTCAGACCCACAGTTAGATGTCACTGATTGCAGACTGTATCCGAGTCAGACTTACAACAGTCCCACGGTCGTAAAATCCTTCCTCGCTTCACTGGAGAGTCTACCAGAATATCTACTGGCTATTCTCACACTGTGGGAGGTTGAGGTTTTAGTATATGCAGATGATCTAGTCATACTACTCAGAGGAAACTCTGAAGGAGTAATATCTAATACTCTTCAAGAGACACTGAATGCAGTGGGTAACTGGTGTGACAGGGAACAGATGTCTATGAACCCTCAAAAAACATTAATAGTACCATTCACCCAGAAAAGGAAGCTGGAGGACTTAAGACCGCCCTCCTTAATGGGTGAAACTATTCCATTTGCGGAGGAGGTGAAATATCTAGGAATCACTCTGGATAAATCACTTAATTGGAACTCCCATCTGGAAAAGGAAATCCACAGAGTAAAACTGTCCTTATGGACATGTCGTCGTATTTGTGCTAAATCCTGGGGTATGGGCCCCAAACAAGATTACTGGATCTATGTCACGGTCATCAGACCAATGACAACATACTGATCCATCGTTTGGTAACCGAAAGGATTACAACTGACGGCCAAAGCCAAACTCTCTGGATTACAGAGATTAGCACGCTCGACCGTAATGGGGTGCAATTAGCACCACTCCGTCAGCTGCAATGGAAATCCTCCTGGACTTACCCCCTCTTCATATATATTTGGAGAGACAGGCCAGGCGGGCAACATATAGACTGCAATAAGCGACCATTAATATGCTGCAGACTAGTATCATGGAGCGGAACAAGTTGCTGGATGACATAGAGGGTCACAGCAACCTGAGAATGCCCTCGGATACTAAGCCCACCATTACCAACTACGGGCTGACCTTTAACATCTCTTTTCCGGAAAGAGATGACTGGGATCAGAATAAAACCGACCTGCTAAAGGCAGACAGTTGTTGGTTTACAGATGGCTCCAAAACTCCTGAGGGAACGGGAGTCGGAGTGCATAGCTACAGATCAAGGGTGAGGATATCTTCAAGCCTAGGTACTAATGCAACTATTTTTCAGGCCGTAATTCATGCCATTGAACTGTGTGTGCGAAGACATCTTACACGCAGATCAATTAAAATATTTTCAGATAGCCAAGCAGCTATAAAAGCTCTTGGCTCCTACCGCTTTAACTCCAAAACGGTATGGAACTGTCAGAAGGCTCTAAATCATTTGAGCAAAAACAACAATGTGACTCTGGTCTGGATACCCAGCCACTCTGATATGGAAGGTAACGAAATAGCCGTGCCAAGAGAAGGAGCAGGATCACGATT
The DNA here is from genome assembly GCA_029963845.1 of Rhamnusium bicolor. NCBI lineage: Eukaryota > Metazoa > Arthropoda > Insecta > Coleoptera > Cerambycidae > Rhamnusium > Rhamnusium bicolor. The sequence goes on along the minus strand of JANEYF010004284.1, from coordinate 129,585 downwards.
CATCGGACGAGAACCGATACTTGGCATATCTTCAAGTACTGCTAATATGGCTATCTCAACCTGGGCTGAAAGGAAAACTCTCCAGTATTGACAAGAGTTACCAGGATTAGTTCATTCTAAGGCGTTTATAAAATACCCTTTGAAATCAAGAGCTAAGAAACTTTTAGAGTTAAACAGGGTAAACTTGAAAACTCTAACAGACCTATATACCGGGCACTACCGACTAAATTATCATCTGCATAAACTCGGCCTAGCGGAAAACGCCGAGTACCGTCTATGCTTGGAGGATGATGAGAAGGCAGACCACGTCTTATGCACCTGTCCCGCTGTGGAGAGGATCCGATTTTCAATATTTGGCAAAGGGCTGCCAGAGGATCTGGACACATTCTCACCCAATAAAGTTATCAGTTTCATTTAGAGACTGAACTTATTGGGTGAAATATAATTAGGAGTGAGCCACAATAGACCTGCTAATAGCCGCAGTGGAGGGTCCACAAGGACCCACTCATAATAACCTAACCTAACCTAACCTAACCTAACCACAAGAATATCGGAGTCGGTTCCTGCTTGTCCAGAGTACCAGAACTAGCCCCACCTACAAGCATCCTCCTATTCTACCCTCCAGTGCTATTAAAATTACGTAACGTCATTTATCGAATTGTCTCAGAAATAAATCTAAAGGCGACCTGTATCCAGGCTGATCTCACAATTCCACGGTCAGGGGTTCCTGTCACACCACACCTCATCGGCTGGTTACAAATACACACATTAATTGCTCACCAGGTGACACTCCAATGTAGTTATTTCGCATACCAACACTTACCTAAGTAAATCCATATTCCACATGTAAATATATAAACCTACAAATCTGAAGTAATCGTCCTGTAACACTAGCAATGTTTAATGCCCATCGATCAACATCAGTAACATATGATCAGCATTATCAACATCATCATATTATCAATTCATCATCGTATGAACATATTACCAACTGTTCATTATTTTGGTGTCTTAAATATGCCTGCCTCAGTAATATGATAGCCAATCACAAATACACTAACTTTGCACATAATATGGGTTGACCGTATTTTCTCATTCTCTGCTCCCAATGGGTCCATCCTAACGTCGTTCCGACCACTCAACAAATCGCTAACAGATAATTTAGAATCTAGTATAGCTATAGTAATCTTCACACGAGACACTCGACGATTTTAGCTTCTTTTACATTAGAAAATATTGCGTAAACAGAATTTTCTTCTCCATTTCCTAGGTATGTCTTCATCTAAAGTGGCTATAATATAGTACTGGCTTTTCTATGATCAAGAATTTGTTCACAAATATTGAGTTATTTTTTTATTATATTTATTTTTATTTCATTGTATTTTTATTCTTGTTTTGCTATAAAGTTTGTGTTTTTTAAGCACTTATTCAACGTCAGCCTATATCCACTTCAGAAACCGCGCCATTGTTACTCATACTGTCAAGCCGATTTGTAGAATCAGATTACCAACATTTTCATGGCAATGGAAAACAATTACGGATCTTTATTTAAAAATAATACAGCCTAAATACATAGACACAGTATGAAAAGACACGTAAGCTGAAACAGCATAACCACATTCTGTCAAAATTTCACTGGCTCACATTGCGATAATTGTTTACATTCCTTAAGTAACGTTCACATACATAGAACGTAGTTACCTGAACTATTCGTGTAAACTCCCATCACTGATTTTAACATTAAGACATTAAGGAATACAAAAAAATCTTGTCTCAATAAATTACGTGGGAACCAAACGTTTGAAAAAATGAAAAATGGACATGTGGAAGAAAAAATGTAGCCACCTCATAACTAAAAACAGATGACGAATGAAAAACATAAATAAATGTTATTTCAACATCGCATTCAAATATACTATAAATTTAAAACAACTAACAGGTCTCCTTTGTGTCCCATAGAAAAATCTGGTTTTACATAATTAATAACAGTTATAAATTGCAGTATCGTGTAGGTAAGGAATATTATACGGTATGTAGACAACCGCAGCCTGAAAGCCGTATGAACTTCAGACAAGCCGAAACAAGTAATTTGTATGTGGATATATACAGAGTGGACTAGAAAAACAACAGTTTTATATACATATGCTTTATTTAAAAAAATACAGTAATATAAATTAAGGATCTTTTCAATAACAAATGTTTCTATACAAATTGCAACTATTATAGTAAATTATATTATTTAGCTGTAAGAACCTAGAAATTTGTATTATAATAAAAGCAAAAATTTAAAGTTAACTTTTAAACTTTTTTTGAAAACTGTAATGAATCAGGAAAAAACTAATTTTATACTTATTATACGACGTCTCATAACTAGTGTATAGATGATTATTTAACTGCTGGCGAAATGTTTGTGAAACTAATCACTGCAATTTTTAAGTCTAAATTCAAAACTTGGCAGTGCAATTTTAAGTCTAGAAATATTACCATTAAACCTTTTGACAGATTTATGTTTAACGTGAAATACCTCTGAAATAATAATTTAGTACAATTCATTATTGAAATGTCATGTTTTGAGTATTAACCGAAAATTAAAATTTTTAAGTACTAAAATAACAAATGAAAATAACTGTATTCATTAAATTGGATAAAACGAATGAACTTTGCTAAAATAGACAATATTCATATCAGAGATATAGCCACCTTATTTAAGAGAATTAATAAAATCACAAAGGCTTAAACAGGGTCTATAGAAATGTTGATGTAACGTGACTACTAGATTCTACGTACTTTTAAAGTAGTTTAAGATAAACACCAATATATTCGATATAATCAATAAGCTGGATCAAAAAATAATCCCAAAAAGTTTAGCTATTTTATACGTATTTAAATTCAAAATTTCAAGTACATTAATCAATATCCTTCTCCTCTTCATTGAATAATGTGTTTGTCTCGATGACACTAGTATTTGAACTAAAACCTTAATTAACTGGTCCAGGGTAAAAATTTTATATTTTTGCGAGGGCAATTTCCCGTTGAAGAACATAATTTTACAACAGAAACAACTATAACGAAACAAAAAATATATTTTGGTACATATTATCATTGACTGATTTTACAACAGAAACAACTATAGCAAAACAAAAAGTATATTTTGGTACATATTATCATTGACTGAATGAAATATATTTGTAAATTTAATGATATATAACATCGCTGAAAAGTTAATGTTTTTGCACTTTATAGATTTTCTATTTTTTCCTTGTCACTAACTAGCACGGGATATTTATTTAAAATGTATTTCATTCCTATAATACATCTATCTATAATTCATTTCTAGTTGTACCTTGTTAACGAGTAATGTTGTTTTTAGTAATAATTGTTTTTAAAATAATTTTAATTCAAGAATACAAAAGATAAAACTCTGCCAAAAAATGCCATATTGATAGAAATCAATACATTTTATTATTCTGACGTTTCTTAGAAACACTGTTTTCTATAACAATCCCTTGGAAAATCTATATGATTAAAATGCAACTGAGTTCGTATTTTTTCCAAAATTAATTTAAATAAAAGCACCTCATTTTGTCAGTTATTATTAATTATCAATTCATTAACTTTTGTTAAATATCCAAACACAATACTATCCAAAAAATTCTTGTCTTCGTTTTTTATATATTTTAAATCTCATCACTATATGTATCATTATTCTTTTTAAATATTTCTGTTATTACTTTAGTGTTTTTATCATACCTTTTTTTATTCAAAATTTATTGTCAGGTCATCGATATTTTATATAATTACATTAGTATATAGAATATTTCCATATTATTATAGTCTTGTTGCCTGATGATGTGAAACAATTATTTATCCACGAAACCGGTAGTATCAATAAAAAATTTTGTGAAAAAGAGAGAACTCTTTTTTAATTTCCAATATTACATAATATTCACATTCTTTAACTGCTTTAGAAAATCTTTTTGGCCTCTTGTTTTGAATATTTGGATCGAATCTCCATTGCTGTTTTATTGTGGCATCTCGTCTCTTCAATCCAACCACCCTCTGTGAAGCCTTAATCACTTCTTTGACTGTACGTTCTACCATCTGAGTATGACACTCAAACCGTGGTATATTCAAAGGCGTAGCTACCACAATCAGTAACTCAGAATTGGACATGTTTCTAACTAATGGAAGTTCGTAGATATCTGTTTCAGTCCATTTAATCATCAGCTGTCATTTTGTTGCCTTAAAGTCAAGAGAAAGGTAAAAAAATCATCTACGAATGGTTTATCTTTTCCTCTGGTTTCAATAGTTAATTTAACAGCATCGATGCGGTTGGATTTTTTGGTTAAAACTAATTGGGACAGAATGATGTTTTTTGTTTGGGTGGGCGAACACAGCATTTTGTTGAATACATCACTGCATAAATCTCCTTGCATTAGAATCCTTTAACAATTTGCTGTTTTCATAAAGAAGTATAAATTCTTGGGTCCACTAATTGCCTGCTCCTGGTACTTTCCGGCGAACGATATGGAGACATACATATCGGCGATATATGCAGTTAAGTTTAGTAATTAGGACATGAGAAGGATTTTTTGTGCTTGCATAAAATCGATATATCAGACATGCAGCTGTGACTGCATAGCCCAATCTTTAGATGCTCCAAATCTTTGCCTAACTTTGCCATTTACTTCTATTCTAATTATGATTATGTCACCCTGTAAATTTATTTTGCTAGACACGAAAACTTAGTTATGCCAATCATTAGAATTTCTAACATTACTGTGCTAAAATACAGGCCCCTTGCGATATCCTTTTGACTTCCAGCTATGTTACAATTTCTAAGAAATTGTTAATTCTTACATGCTAATCGCCACGGGATATGCAGTCTATTCTCCAAATTAGAACTTCATAGATAATTAATACCCTGTGACGCATAGGATACGGTCAAATGACCTAAATTCCGTAAGCCCTCGTTTTTGTATGGTGTGAGTTTACAACTTTCTTTTAAAGAGTCAAAGCCAAAAATAATATTATTCCTTTCAATTGTCAGCAGACCAATTGTGCATAAGTAACTTATTTACAACTACTTTGTTGATTAATTGTACAACTGTATGAGTATAATGTACTGAAAATTGTCACAAGGACAATAAATTTTTAACGCCAATCATGCTAATATGAACGACGATAAGCAAGAATCTATTTATACTTAGAGTCCAACTTCTTCAGTCTTTGCTTATTTACATCATTGGGCTATTTACAGATTAAAAATTTCCTTCTAACCTATAATTTTTTTAATTATCATTTTTTAGGACGATTTTCTAAAGTTTTTTTAAGTCAGTGAAAGTTATTACAAAAATTTCCTAACGATGTATCATTTGTTCAAATGCTTAACGTACATTATGACAGCAGGCACAATTATCAGACTGAACAGTTATCAAAAACGCAATCATAAGTAGGAAATTATTAATTATTTTTCTAATCTCATCAAATTTTTCGAAGGTGCCAAATTTCATTAAAATGTCCACGTATGCTATTGTGCAAAAATATCCCTGCTCCCTTGGGAAAAACCTTTGTGTGCAAACTTCTATTATTGACTATCAGTTTTACTGAAGTATTCTGATAATTATACGCAGTATATAGGAATTTCCTAATTACGTTTATGTTTTTTACGTTGTGTGAATATGTACGTACACTTGAATCTAGAGATTTTAATTAAAAGTTACCTAAAATTTTTCTTATAGAAATCTGTTACAGTTATTGCCATTACTTTCCTAATTGACATGTTCTGACTAGTATAATGAATGTCTTTTTGTTTCAGTTATAATAACGACATTAGTTGTATGATGGATTGGTAGATGAGTAGTAAACAGAAGAGATTCTCACATTGAAAAAATTGAAGAAAACGTAACGTAAATTGAACCTTATCTTACGGACAATGAAAATAAATAATAAACAAAGAAAACGGATAGCAAGAAAAATACGAGGAGCTTATTTTTTTTTTGTATACCTAAAATTTTTGTCATAGGGTTGCATCAATTTATGAGAACATAATTTATTCCATCGTTTTAGATTTTTCTGTTTATTAAAATATATATTATAGCATTTTCCTTCTTAGATTTGTTTCATAATGTAGCTCATATATAAGATTTTTTACTTGTTTCAGTTATTTTTAGCATATTTAAAGGGAAAAGTATATTGCAGTTATTTTGAGATATTTCTCTTTCTGGTTATCGAAGTATGCAAAAAAAAATGCTTTAAAATGGTTTTTTATCCTAAATTTTTATCAGTTTTTTATTTGTACAGAATAAGAACAGAAAATTGTTCATTACTTCATATGTATTGGTCAATTTTTAATCAATTAAATAAAAAATATTCGACTAATTATATAATATTTTTATTATACGTATATTAACGACAATAACAACATATACCAAAATAATATCTCACTAAGAACAGGCAGTCATATCGCACCACAGTATCTGATGTGATATTTAAACAAATAATTGTTAAAATAATGATGTAATCTGATGAGTAAACACGGCTTATTTTAAGAGACTGACTGGCATTGGTGAGGGGCATAGTGTAATTTACAGACTTACCTCTTATATCATGTCCATTAACAGTTATTTATGGTTGTCAGCGTGAACTTGCATCATAATAAAACTTCTATAGTATACGTCTGCTGAAATTCTACACCGGGAAGTAAAAATTAAGAAGTAATTTGAAAATGAAAGTTCTACATTCAAAGACGTATATTTGCATAAGCATAATATCATTCTAAATCATTTTCACGTCCATCACTTAGGTAGTTATTAACATTACGCAATTTGCCAATGTTCAAATTTTTTCTTGAATTTAAATCGTCGCGTCGTTAAAATTTTCTTATGGGAACAAAAAATTAAAACAAACAATTCATCTTAAATATCATTATCATATGGATTTACAGTACAGGTATGCGTACTTTTTTCTATTACTAAGAAATACATGTATTTTATTTGGCGTCATTTTATAAAACTAAATAATCGTATTTCCTATCATTTTTTAATATTATACAGAAAAATTTTAACAGATTTATAGATTTAAGTTGGATACTTGGTGAAAACGCACTCTTAAAACTTCTTTAAATTTCTTAGCGACAAGAACACCAGGATTATCTGTTAACATCTGTAATGTCATGTGTATATTGTTCACTATTTCAAAAGATTCGGATAATGATAACAAGTAAAGAACTGCTCAATTTTGACATTGTATAGCTTGCGAACATTTATTATAGTCTCCGTTCGCATGTATATACGTATCTCAACAGTGTCTGTGTTTGACTGATCGCTGAAGTAGAAACTATTGAAAGGTAGTTCTAGACGCATAACTCTCTATGTGTGCCCGGTAAGCTGCATTACAACTACTTACTTTACTGATGCTAAGAAAGAAAATTTTAAAAAGAATAATAAAATAATGTAATAATAATTACAAAAGCATTCTTTCAAACCTAACATGATAATAATAATAAATATCTATATATTTTTATCTTTTATACTGACAGTCTTATCTGAATGTGCTAGTATAAAAGTTTTAGGCATATAATGAATCGAAAACATTTCCATTACATTTTATCATAGAAACTATTAAAACAACTACGCAATCTAGGAGCAAAAACTGCATTGAATTAAATAAGAGGTCCTCAGTATTAGAAGCAAAACAACATTTAGATTGAAAAAATATTAACTCACCAAGAAGGAAAATGTTCACACTCAATAAATGATTTCCTCAGTTACAATACAAAAAACGAAAGAACTTTGTAATCAATAATTATTTTATTATTTTTTCTAGAAAGCATAAATATGAAGCAATAATATGTAAAAATAGCATTATTTTATAAAATAAATGTCGCGTTTAGATGATTAGATTAATTGTGTCACTATAAAGCTGTAGAACACATATTGTAACATCAATAACAGAATTATATTTAGTACCTTATTTTTTTTATAATAGATTAACTAATCCATTCCCATTTTTATTTTTTATTTAAGACAATTACAAAACAACCGTACTAAAACTGCTTTTTTTTGGTTCTTCTACAACAAGAGGGAGACATCAAATGCCGACAATTACAAGTAAAAATAAAGAAAGTCAAGAAGAGACCCACACCTTCTAATTCGTGGGCGTGGTGTTTTTCCTATTTTATACCCTCAAAATACCAAAATTGTTTGTTGTAAACATCTACAAGCCACAGTTAAGCACGATTTGTGTAGGATTGCGTTCCGTTACTTTTACAAAGTGGTAAGTGGGAATAAGTCAATTTACCAGTTTTCCCCTGTGCAGTTTACAACCAACACTAACCATTTTAGAAAAAAACTGGAGGCGTACAATCAAAATATTACGACCAACGATAAAATAAACATTTGGCTTATAATTTGCCACAGAATGGGGCGCTTTGCAATATATTTTTTTGAGGCTAAAAGATAAGTGAATTAATTGCTACCTTTAGGCTTTACAAAAAATAGTACAATATCGTTTTTCAAGATTTCGGAGAGAAAATATTGATGCTTTTTTTAACATTTTGAACCCCGGGGTAGAAACAATTTTAGGATGTTTCTGGACCGACATTTTTTTTGCAAATATTAAATAAATTCGTAAATATATATTTAGTGCCATTTTTTTCAATTGCCTTGTTTTTTGCCGTTTTATTGAAATTTTTATTTGAGGTACACGGATGTACTTCGCGAGCTGGAATAGATTGGGAACAAATAGTGGACGCTGACACTTCCAGAGAAAAGGTGCGCACAATGCTATAAGCGCATGAAAGACGATGACGGTAGAAAAACCGTTCAAATAAACTATTTTTATAATCCAAATGTAAAAATAAATAACTTTCTTTGTGAGCATTTATCTCCAATTCTTTATATAGAACATGTGTACCTATTGTGACGTAACAACACCATGTAAAATGGTATTTAGTCTGTGGCATCCTTTACTACAGCAGCGGTACTTTGAACTTTTTATTACGGTACGGTCTCGAGCGCCAGTTCCTGTTTTAAAGTATTGGAACCACTTTATTCTATCAGCGGTATGATAGAAGCTAGAATAACTCAGTGAAGAAACGGTATGTCCAGGGGTCTATGTGTATGGTTGTCGGCTGCGTAGCAATGGACAACCACTTTTATCTACCGAAAATGTAATTATCGGTGTTAGGTTAGGTTGGGTCATTATGAGTGGGTCCTTGTGAACCCTGCACTGCGGCCATTAGCAGGCCTATTGTGGCTCACTCTTAATTATATTTTACCCAATAAGTTCAGTCTCTTAATGAAACTGATAACTTTATTGGGTGAGAATGTGTCCAGATCCTCTGGCAGAAGTTGCCCTTTGCCAAATATTGAAAATCGGATCCTCTCCACAGCGGGACAGGTGCATAAGACGTGGTCTGCCTTCTCATCATCCTCCAAGCATAGACGGCGTTTTCCGCTAGGCCGGGTTTATGCAGATGATAGTTTAGGCGGCAGTGCACGTTAGAGTTTTCAGATTCTTGGTGTACAAACATAAAAAACATAAAACACACATATAAATTAGACAACCCCCAAATCAAAGCCGTAGCTGTACGGACAGGGGTTACACTGTTAGAAAAAACGCGGACACACACAACTAAACCCCTCGACTTTGTCAGAATCGAAACCGGAATTTGAACTCGGGAGTCGATAGGCAGTAAAACAGCTACATTTGTCACAACGCTCAGGCCCACTGCGCTACCGAGCTTAGTAGATTTATTACTTTTACGTTTGCTTTAAATAAAAGGCAGAACTTTAACTTGCTCTATTTTATTTAAGAACTCCATTTGATTTAAGCATAAAGAAACAATAATAGATAAATACAACAGTTATGCTTTAATGCAAGGTAGGTACTAAGCTATATTACAAGCAAGCAACCAAGGAACCAAGCAAGAAGTTATGATAATGCAAAACCAGTGATCAATTATATCAAGCACAGCTAAGTTACGGAAACTACTACTACGGTATTCCTATGCAACAGGCAATATTCAACTGTTTACTACAAGCATCTACAAAGGCAAGCAAGAGGTGATTCAAAATAAAGCACAGTTACAGCAACTACTACTACTGGTGTTTGCCACAAGCGGCTTATGACTATAATCTCTAATGCTTAAGGCGGTATTAAGGCAGGCGGTCGGTGCAGCAGATATATTCAGTGGTAAGCGGTTACGAAGTACAAGCAAGACGCAAGTGTAGGTCAGTCCAGAGACATGCGGAATATATGACTGTCTAATCGCAAGTGTACTATATCTTTAGATTAGCTCCTAATGTACCTTGTTAGGGTTTCTTGATTACGCGTAGCAGATAGAACGGTTTGTATATACAGCTCGGGGCAACTAGTGAGATTCTTTCCACAGATCGAGGCATAAAAACCTCACTGGTGTCACCTCGGGTGCACCTGATGAAATCCTCTCTACAGATCGAGGAATAAAAATTTCACCGGTACTTTAATGCAGCTGCGACTGAAATGGGACTCTTTCTACCGAACGAGGCATAAAAGTCCTATCTTTACATCAATACTCAATAATAAAAATAACCGAATAGTCCCGGTGCTTGCTGTTGAACAGATAACCGGATTTTATCAATGAATGGCGAAATTTCTCGAATATCTCTATTTTATTCTGAAACGCATGCACTTCAGACAAAATAATACAGCAGTAAATTCGGACACAAACGGTCAAAAGTAATTCTTACCACTACCTGGTTGCGGCGGAGCACACTTCATAGTTGGAGCTGCTTGCTGCTAAGTTGAGCAATGACTGGAGAACCCCATTTTAATCGGTGCATTTTAATTTATATCCAAATTCTAGCGAAAACCATTGTCAGCTGCTGTCCGTAGCAAACGTTATTTAAGCTCACTCGGCGCATCGTACTTAAACAAATTCCCTGCGTTAATTCATATAAACAAATGTTTATAAAATATTCCAAGGACGGGAAACTCTTTCTCATAATTTTAAAACCATATTTCCGAAAGCAAATAATTTAAAACGGCAATGTAAATTATTATAACAAATAAAAACAAATTTCTTTGCCATCAATGAATGATTTCAACTTGATTTGAAATTAAACTAAATTAAATTAAACTCGTATTTTCCTCTTAACTTGGTTAAGTACAAACACAATAGTCGAATTTATCATTAGGATAATAAAACAAACTAAAATTATCCTAAACAAAAACCGGCTTGAAACAATTATGTTTAAGAAATAATTCTTATTCAAAATACTGCACTTGCAGAATAAATTTAACTTTGATTCAAACGGTTTTTAAAATAAACATTAATACAAGTTATCTTATACAGAGTGTATCAAAGTGACGGAAAAACCCACTTAGGTCTGATTACAATAGAAAAGTATTAACCGAAAAAATTACTTCGTTGTACTATACGTGAAGACTTTCACAACCCGCTAATATCCGCCAGTCCTCCGGGACCCGCTTTATACAGTTCCTATGCATTTAACGTCTTAACGTGGGTATTTTATTTTAAATCGAGGCCTGAAGGCATGAGGTTCACGTGGGCAGTATGTGTACATCGCGTTCCAGTGTAACTTTTGGAGTGTGGTGCAAATTCAACTTCTAAAGTAAATAAATAACAATTAAAATGAAAACTGATGTTCACACATGTATTTTTTAATTATTATAGAGAAAAAATTATTAGACTTGAAATAAACATTCCTGTTTTATTTCTCCACCCTGTAACTATATTGCCTAAGAAAGAGCTATCGGTGATTTGCATTCGGTTCGGTCTCGGTGAGTACAACGTATCGTATTTCTTCTCATGTGCTGTAAATGTAAAAATCCAGTGGCTCATGGATTTTAACGACAGTTCAGCGAACGGTAGGCTGGAATGTCACCTCTGTTAGCAGCGGTCAGCTCCGTTCCGCCCGCCACCCCTGAACTCGAGGAACATCTCGCACACCAAGGCAATTTCTTTACTCACTGATGATGCGCTTTCTTCACTCCTAGGAGGTCGAGATGTGTCATAAGATAAAAAAATATATATGTAAGATTTATAATGCTAATATCAACAATATGAATAGAGATACCCTTAGCAGATGACTTTAAATGATAAATGTTCTGAAATATATCAAAAAGATTAGGGTACAGAGGACGAAGTTTAAACTATTTCTATCCAAAACTATAGAAAAAGAAGTTGAACGTATAAAAAATTGCAATATTTAAATTATGAAATATTTAGCATTATGTTCCCGTATCGACATTTTACATAAATCCTTATTTGATGTTTGTGTCCTAGATACTGCAGTTTCAAGAAATTTAATTTCAATTAGCATCAGCTGCCTCGCTTTCCCAAGAAATGAAAATGGAAATGAAAAATATTAATTAAGTATAAGATACAAGCCATAGCACAGTGGATGCTCCAAATAAAAAATTCCCCGATCATCTGCCTCGGGCAGGTCAACATATTTTTAAAACGCATCTTTTCTGATAGTTGTCAATTTTGATTCCCACCCCTTTCCGCAAAAACGTCATCACCATTTTTACTTTCTTATACCTAATATAAGGAAGTATAGTAATCATGATATTTTCGACCTCAAGATTTTGATTTTTGAACCCTTCTGAATCCATTCTGACTATTTTCAGAATGATGTCTGTCTGTGCATGTGTGTGGATGTGTGTGTGTGTGCGTGCGTGCGTGCGCGTGCGCGTACATGTGTGTGTGTGTGTGTGTGTGATCCATCCGCAATAACTTAAAAAATACCAATGGGAGACTTTCCAAATTTAGCAGTTAAGATTGTCAACAACATTTTAAGTGACATATTAAATTTGGTGAATGTGGTACCACCAGAAGAGACAATGAATGAAAGAAGAAAAAAGGTACAATTTCGGGAAAAAAAATTAAAAAAAAATTTATTGCATTTCTGGACGAATCTCGACGAATTATAATGAAAAAACATAACTTTATGAAAAAAAAATTTGTCCGCATGGTTGTAGTATCGCGATAGCAGCCACAGTTTTTGAGATAAAGCTTTAAAATTTGGTACACGTCTTCTAAAGGCCAAAGACAATGAAACATTCGGTGATGAGCAAAATTTGCCAGCTGAGAGTGGGTCCACAGGACCCAAACTTTTTTGCAAAAGCATTTATTATCCTTTCCTTCAAATTTTGGATAGTTGTTGGTGTGATATTTTTATGGGCATCATGTAACTTATTATAATATTGAATTATTTGAAAAAAATCCTTGTTTTAATTTTTATTGCTGAATTTTGCAGTTATTGTTAAATATATTGAAAATGGTCACAAATAGCCATAGTTATGTGCGTGCAAAAAAAAGTTCTTTTTTCAATCCTACATCACATCGTCCAAAAATATACAGGTTTTTTTTTATTTCATTTGTAATATTTTTATTTGTTTCCTTGAAAAAAAGTATACTTTTTTACAAGAAGACCATTGGACCAAGTGTCGGTTTTATATAGTTCTGATAATAATTCATAATCAGCACCAATTTTAAAAGACTCAGTTTTAGCATTTTTCCATTTGGAAAGAAGTTCGATACTAAATTCGTTGTTGGAGAATTTTTCTTGCAAATAGCCCTTTACTACCGCTGCAGAGGTACCAGGAGCTGCCTTGCCTACATACAACCATGTTTTCCGGCTCATTGCAGAGAAGTTATGGACACTCGTACCGCAGGTTACTACGTAATATGATCGACTGTTCTGATTTACTTTGTAGAATTAGTTTTTATGTTCCCAGGATTAATTCGAGACATCATTTAAATTTTAGATGTAGTAAAGCTAGAACGAACATATTGAAGTCACCAGTGTACGTGATGTGTAAAAATTTTAATAATTTGTGGAATTTATGTGATTAATTTTTGTTCACTGAATGCTCTTATAGAAACGGCTACTGAAAATTTTGAGACACTGAATGTGTTGTACAATTTTGTAAAAAAAAATTATGTTCTTTTTCTTTTGTATTTAATATGCCCTGTAAATGGGTCTTCTGTTGGACAACAGATCTATATTACTATTATTAATAATAAAGCTATTAATATTAAATTAGTTCAAAAAACACTAAACTATCAAATCAAGTGTTCAAATTAGGTCCTATTTACGTATTCGTAGAAAGGAAGTCCATGAATGATTTCTTGCCTAATATTTTAAAGTGTCTCTGGGGAATCGTCAAAATTTCATTTCGTATTATTTCCTTTAAGGCTTCAATGTAATTTGGTCTGTTAAAGCACAGTACTTATACTGTTAGAATCTGAAGATGGCAGATATTTGTATCCGACCACCCGCCCTCTGGGCCCCCTCCGGTATCCCTTTACATATATATATATATATATATATATATATATATATATATATATATATATATATATATATATATATATATATATATATATATATATATATATATATATATATATATATATATATATATATATATATATATATATATATATATATATATATATATATATATACATATATATATATATATATATATATATATATATATATATATATATATATATATATATATATATATATATATATATATATATATATATATATATATATATATATATATATATATATATATATATATATATATATATATATATATATATATATATATATATATATATATATATATATATATATATATATATATATATATATATATAATTTTGTCGTCATATATCCCCACAAAAAAAATCTAAAGGAGTAAGGTCAGGTGACGATGCCGACCATTGAATTTTACCTCGCCTTCCTATCCAGCTAGCAGGAAAAATGAAAGAGTAACGCGTTAATGAGGTGGCGCTCCATCTTGCTCGAACCACAAAGTATTATTGGGAACATGGGTACTGCACGGCTAAAAATGAGATGGTCTCTCAGTAGCTCCAAATAAAAAATACTTTTCACCTGTTAGTGTTCCTTCAATAAAATAAGGTCCTAAAATTCTATTCGCAACAATGCCAGCCTAAACATTCAACTTTTCTGGATATTGGATATGAGTCTCTATTATCCAGTGTGGATTCTGGGAAGCCCAATAGCGACAACCATTCCGCTAAGATTAAATGTAGCCTCATCAGAAAAGACAATACGGCTGGCAAAATGAGCATCGGCATTGCACTTCTCCAGTATGTTATCACAAAATTTAATCCTGCGATCAGAATCGCCTTCGTTCAACTCATAAACTAAAGTCACTTTGTACATGTTTATTTTAGAGCGTCACAGCTTAGGATTGACTGATTTAATTTATCAGTAACTAAGTGCCATGCGGATTTTCTTACAATTACAACAGCATATTTAACTGTACTCCTTAAAACGTTTCGCTGATCGTTTAGTTCTGTAATAAAAAACTTTAATACTGATATTAAACAGAATTAAATACTTGATAAACATGTTCCTGAAGATATTTTGTATGGTTTCGAAACAATATCTACGAGAGACGTTTTACTTTTGCATAAAATAATCCTTTTGCATAAAATAATCCTTTTGCCTTGTCGTATCTCACTTTCTACATTACCGTGTATTTAATTTCCAGGTTTAAAATAATTTTAAATCTTTTATCATAAAATAAATATCTTGGTATGTTAAACAATTAATAATTATTACATTTCCATACTCATTTCCACATCGCTAATGGTGAATACTACGTTTTTTAAGCGATGTCCTCCCCTGCAACCTAATCTACTACAATTTTTTACGTCACCCCTCTTCGTTTGGAAGTTGAGGGTTAATTGATTCAGATGGTCAGAGAACATTTTAGAACATCGCAATTGCAACAGCTACAGAATTTGGTAGTCGGGCCACAGCATTGTTTTCACATATTTTCTGCAAACCATGTAAAATTTATTTGCCTTATTACGAACTTTTATATACCTAGGTAATTCTAGGTACTTTGATTTATTTATCAGAACAAAATTAGTGTTAATAGGTATTCATAATCTTCAACATCCCATTATTGTATTGTTATTGAAATTTGAAATAATCAGCATCAATAATAAATTTTAAATCTTTATTTTCCACTTACAAAATACATTTGTAAGATTAACAGATTAACAAATTAAAAACAAATTAATATAAAATCTGTTAATTCCATTCCTAAGTATATGTTATATTTCTCATATATTATTACTACTTATAGTAATTTCCTTTGTTTAATATGCTATTATGTCCAGCTATAAACTGTTTATCACCAACAATAAAGACAACTGGATACATACTGTATGACACTGAAATTGCAACACCTAGTCATACAAGAATATAAATGAAAATCTGGTACAATAATAAGTGTTGCAAAAACTAAGACATTTTGATTCTGATCAATTATGGCTACAAGATTTTTCGGTACATATTCACAAAAAGAAAAATATTTTTATATTGAATCTATGTTAAAATTTTAACTTGTTTGTAATCAGTTTTATCGATTTGGGGTTATGACGAGTAGGTATTTCTTTTCGGAAAATTGCGAATAAGGCTAGATGAAATGAGTCAACAGTAATGCGATGTTGCTATGTGTGTGATGAAGAACAAATACATCAAC
Source organism: Rhamnusium bicolor (assembly GCA_029963845.1). Classification (NCBI taxonomy): domain Eukaryota; kingdom Metazoa; phylum Arthropoda; class Insecta; order Coleoptera; family Cerambycidae; genus Rhamnusium; species Rhamnusium bicolor. The sequence continues at coordinate 113,034 of JANEYF010004284.1, read as the reverse complement.
GTCGTAGAGGTACTGGGGATGTTCGAAGATCCAATGAACACGAAAAACGCTTCTTAATAATTGTGACCCTAAGAGACTGTTTCAGTTCAACCAGGTCTATAACTGCTGCAGGTCAACGACTATCCATCAGATCCTTTTATCGAAAAATTAATTCTTTTGGTCTTCGATCGTACCAAGCCCAGCTAATTTTGCCACTGACCCAGAGGCACTGAGAAGTAAAACTTCATTGGTGCCAAGAAAGTATTCATTGTGATATTTCACTGAGCAATTTTAAAAAAGATGTAACTTTTTAAAAATTGCCTGAGTCGGCAAACCATTTCTTCCACTTTCTGTTCTCGAATTTTAACTGAAAAATTTCGTCATTTAAATATTATAAGTAACACTTTAAAGCATTTTGTGTCCTATGCTCCAAGAATAAGATATGGCATAACCAAAGTTCACCAGCAGCCACTGATGTTGCCCAGATACTATAATGTTGTTGATTAATAACTTCATCAATTCTAAAGTTGTATCTGGGTAATGTGGAATAATTTAATATTTGACTAATACTTGCTCAGCAAGTTTTGACCACTTGAAACTTCTCTTCATTAGGATAAAATTTAAACCCCCCTCTTATAATTTGTCACACAGCTGAATAACATCTGAAAAAATTGTGCAACTTCACTAGTTCTGTACGTTCCCTACTCGCTGTTAGAAAAAAAAATTTCTACTACCAGTTTATGCTAAACTTCAGCAGCTCTGCGTCCTCTATTTTGGAATGATCGCAATTTAACAAAAACAGGACCAGTTTCGTCGAACGCAAGCTCTTGAAAATATCATATACCATTTATATCGTTTAATGAAGCAAATCATAAGGATGCCATGGTTTTCAAAACAAAAGAATTACGTAATACCTCAGATAATAACTAAAATTTTAGTGAATTATTTATAAAAGTGAGCTTATCGTCAAAGGCTGTATCCTAAATATGTAAATTTTTATAAAAAAAAATCTAGCTGCTGAACATTTATCAAACTGAGAAGCTTAAACCATTCATCATTATTTTAATTTTTATGTGTCACAAATACCAAGAATTACTAACTAAAACATTAAGGACAGATTTATTTAACATGTGAATAAAACCAGTTCATATTTAAAATCTAAAGAAGAAAGAAAACACCTAATTCTCAAACAGTGTAGGAGGTTATTAAAAAAATTCATTGACCTTTTTGTTAACCGTGTTGTCATTCATTTGATCTTATGCGATTAATTAAATATTTTCTTCCTACCTATTGATAATTATTTATTTACTTTTCATTCTCATGAAATTCATAGGAAAATTTATACTAGACAATAGTTTTGTTAATCAAATATTTATTCATCTTACGTTTTAAAGTCATTAACCTGTTCCAACGACAAAAAGCGCCAGTCTAGGGTACAAAGGTTATATTAATTTATCCCAATTTCTTATTTAACTGTGTCAAGTATGATGGTTGGTGCACATGCATGCAATTGCCCACATATAAATTAAATTGAATTTTTCATACCTAGTACATAACAAACGTGGGTTGTTGTTAACTTATGCAAATTAACTGTTAGCTTACGTATACAGTACGTTTCGCAAAATAAAATTATGATTATTAGCTAAGCTCATCTAGTTATAGAAAAAAATTATGTTGGTATATATTTTCCGATTTACAAACGAGAGCCAAATAGTAACCACATTTGTAAGAAGCATATTTTCAGCAATTAAAATGAGTTTCTGTGTTTTTAGAAATATTATTATGCAGGTAAGATCTAGTAAAAATTACAAAACTGCGAATACTTATTTAATCAACATATCATCAATTAATTTAAATACTAATAATTTTACTGACGACCGCGACGTTTAATATATGTAATATATAATAATGTAAAATGCTCGAACACGTATTTTTGGAGAACTATTCGGAACATAAACGAGCATGAACGAGAATAAACGAATATTAACGAAAAAACCTGAGAATATACAGGGTTGTCTTATTTTTGGGTGAGGAATCTTGAAATATAGCAGAAATGCTTTTCTGGATATATTCTGAAAATATTCAAAGTTCGGAAAATGCTCAAATTTCTCACATTTCAACACTAACAACAATTCTTAGTTATTACGATTAATTTTTTCATGTTGTCAAGTTATTGGTTCATTATGTTTCTACATAAACCAAAATTTTTAAAATATATACAGGCTGAGTCAATAGTGTGTTCTCCTTCGATAACCTTTGAACCGTTAGTGATACGACAATTTATTAAATACAAAAGTTTTTAGGGTCGATAAGATCTATCATTTAAAATTATTGTGAAATCTACAGGGTGCTTAAATTTTCTGTTACACATGAAAAATACTTTCTTTAAATACTGTCACCATTTTATTAAATGAAAAGGGTATTATACAGTGATATTTTGTTTTTTTGGATTTGCATGCAACGTTGCCAAGTAATTTAACATTTTCTGGAAATTTAAGGATTTATAAGGGTCCGTTTAATAATTTTTTATTTACCTATGAAAACAAGCTGGGTAAGCAAATATATTATTCTTAGTTCATACTACATGCTAAGTATTAGTACCTTTTTACATCATTCTATTTTACAGGGTGTCCATGACGGCATGTCAATTAATGCGAATTTCAAATGGGAAAAATTCCGCTTTTTTTAAATAGAACACCCTGTATTTTTTTACGTGGCTGGATTCCTCCTTCAAATTGCTTTCTTTTTTGTATAACACTTCCTATACCTAACTGTTGAGGTTTTCGAGAAAATTAGTGTTTTCTGTTTAACCTCGCGATCATAAGTAAAAATTAATACAATTTTATCAAGAATGGCTTTGGAAAAACAAAAATTGCGGTCATTCGAAAAATTATTTTCTATAAAATCGTAAAGGAAACAGCAAAAGTAGCAAATTTATTGAACTTGAATAACAAAATTTACACCTCACCTTAGGTATGTACATAACAAAATAAAAGTGTAATTTTGAACGTAAACAGTAAATAGAAGAGAAAGAATAAAACAAGTTACAAAATATGTTCAACGTGACCTCCTAGTTGTAAATTACAAATTCTGACTCTACGAGGAAATGAGTCACTTACATTTTGCAACATGTTAGGCGTGATGGTGTCGAACGCTAGTCGAATTCTTTGCTGCATGTCTTCTCTTGTACTTGGTGATGTTTTGTACATTAATCCTTTAATGTACTCCCACAAAAGTCCAATTTTTGTCAAATCTGGCGACCTTGGTGGCCATTGAACTGGTCCTCCTCGACCTATCCAATTGTCACCAAATGTAACATTTAAAAGTTTCTTACAGCAATACTATAATGGGGTGGAGCTCCATCGTGCTGGAAGCACTAGCCTCTGTAAGACATTTTGAGGACACCCGTTTAACAATCCTCCCAGTAAATTTTGTAAAAAATCGAAGTACATGTTCCCAGTCAAGTGACTATTAAAGAGATGCGGTCCAATTACACATTCACCTACTATCCCTGCCCACACATTGAGTGACCATCGGTGTTGATTATCTACAGTTCTCGTAAAATGAGGGTTCATGGTATCATAGTAGTGTAAGTTATGTCTATTAACACAACCATTTTTATGAAATGTGGCCTCATCAGTGAATAGCACGAAAACAAAAAATTGCGGCTGTTGGTGAACCTTATTGAGTGTCCACTCACAAATGTTACCCTACGTTCGAAATCATTTGGCTCTAGTTCCTGAAGCAGTTGAATATGATAAGGATGAAAGTTTTGTGTCCTCAATATTCTTGTTACAGCAGATTGACTTATATCAAGCTGTCTATTAATTTATTTCGTACTTTTATACGGATCTTCAACGACACTTAATGTAACTTGAAACACTTTTTCTTCGTTTGTTGCTAGTTTTGTACATTCATGTTTTTCATAATTTACATGTCCAGTTCGTTCAAACTTTTCTCGCAATCTTTCAAATGCAGAATGGTGAGGATGTCTTCATTCTGGATAACGCTGAATATGATGCCAATAGCGGATTTCTCTCCCGTCTCCCAATGCATAAACCATGTCGATCAACTCTTCGTGTGAAAAATGCATAATTTATTTAACAAAAATGATTAACTCAACTAGGAAATACAGCAGAATCACCACCAAGTAAAATTAGTTACGTGTAAACCACAAAATATCAGTTTATCAGCACAATTTTCGTTTTTCCAAAGCCACTCTTGATAAATTTGTATTAATTTTTACTATTATCGCGAGGTTAAAGAGAAAACCTTAATTTTCTCGAAAACTTCAACAGTTAGGTACAGGAAGTATACAAAAAATAAAGCAATTTGAAGGAGGAATCCAACCACGTAAAAAAATTGTCCACTTTAAAAAACAGAGTTTTTCCCATTTGAATTTCGCATTAATTGACATACCGTCATGGACACCCTGTAAAACAGAATAATGTAAAAAAGGTACTAATACTTAGCGTGTAGTATGAACTAAGAATAGTATAATATTTGCTTACCCAGCTTGTTTTCATAGGTAAATAACAATTATTAAACGGACCCTTATAAATCCTTAAATTTACAGAAAATGTTAAATAACTTGGCAACGTTGCATGCAAATCCAAAAAACAAAATATCACTGTATAATACTCTTTTTTTTTAATAAAAAAAAAAAAAAAAAAAAAAAAAAATTTTTAAAATTTTTTTTTGGGAAAAAAAAAAATTTAATATAACTTTTTTTTTTAAAAAAAATTTTAAAAAAATTTTTTTTACGGACAAAAAAATTTTTTTTTTTAAAAAATTTTTTTTAAAACTAACAGTTCAAAGGTTATCGAAGGAGAACACACTATTGACTCACCCTGTATACACGATAGAGAACTTTAAACTATTTAAATGTGCACACTGTTGGACTCAATATTATGCAAAATTTTATGTAGCAGATAGCAGATAGTGATGGAATAATAGAAATCTGGTAGACGACAAATACGGTTTCTCTAGCTACTGCTGAATTCGACATTCGCTTGCACATTTTTTCGTACCGGGCGCCTTTAGTGACAACGATGCGGTATACAGTCAACCCTCTCCCGCATATTTAAACTCTAATTTTCTTTTTTTTTTATCCAAATAAATTCAGGTTTTGCATAAAATCTAGTCTAATAGTGTATATCTACACAATGCCAATCGTGATGCACCTACCTTGTTTCTAGTAATCTGTTTCTGTATTCTAAATACTTCAGTGCTCGCCAAAATATAATTTATTAAAATAACCTTGATACAAACTACGCAAGGCCTAACATTACACTCATTCTTAAGGTACTTTAATGGGTAAATTGCATGGCAAATTGATAACACTATATTACATAAATTAATAATATTACTTTCCCACTTTAACAAGCTGTCCAGATATATTTCCGAAAATATTACAACAGTTTCTTTTTGTACTAATTCAGATTTTCCATTAATTTTTAATAAATAAATGACTTTCGTTAACACGGCTATTTCTAGGCGTGAAGTTAACAAAAATTGTTTTTGACGAATTTAAATGCAATTTACTTTGATGAAACCAGACTACAAATGCTTCCAATATTGTGCTCATTTCACAACCTCAGTTAGGGAAAAATCCACACACAAGTAGCTATTGTCATTAGCATGCATGCCTAGTAATCGCTCTTGTGAATATTCGGCAAATCATTTACATCTAAAATAAATAATAAGGGTCCAAGAACTAATCCTTGGGGTACCCTACATTTTACTTTATTTTTTCGACCGCACTTCCACGAAGTGATGTCTATCTGAAAGAACAAATTTGTCCAGCTGTATATTTTTCCTTTTAAACCATACTTATTTAGTTTATTTAAGAGCATGATTGACTATGTCAAATGCTTTGCCCAAATCAATAAATATGCCAACAATTTTATTGTTATTATTTAAATTGTCATACATTTTTTGCAAAAAAATCTAAAACTACTGCTCGTGTAGACATTTTGTTCAGAAACCTTGTTGTACTGGGCATAGAACCTTATATTACAAAAGAAATAATTTTAACATGCATCATACTTTTTTCTTAGAGTTTTGGTATTGTGGATAGAAGTGAAATTGGTCTATAATATTCTAGGTTTGTTGGATCTCCGTTTCTATAAATTAGAACTACTCGGGCTGCTTTAAAATTTTCGGAAATGTACCTTTTTTTATGGATTTATTTATTATAAATGTTAACAACTTTACAATAAAATGAAATACAAATTGCACGATATTAGCATTTACAAAAATTTCTCTACGAGAGTTAGATTTTTTAAATTATATTGTATAATTGAAGAGAGTTGTTTCAGATACAGGTTCTAAAAGCATTGTAGAATATAACGAAGAATGAAAATGTGGCTACGAGGGATATAAGTAGCCAAAAAATATTACAGGCGAGGCCCACAAATAGGACGCAGTAACCGTGGACACATATGTTTCGGACTTAATAGGCCTCATCGGCAGGACTATAGCTAAATTGAAAGGATGAGCAAAACGGCATAAACGAAACCACTGATAGGAAGCCAGTCGCTCATTTGTGGCTACAATAATTAAATGATCCTGTGTTTACAGGGCGACAGACAATATTGCCATGAAAGCAACTGTAGTCACCTGCGTGGAATTTTCTACCCAAGGAATGTAAAATAACAAATAATGAAAATGTTGCTGCGGGAAGATATATAAGAAGGAAAAAAAATACCATGGGCGAAGTTCGCAAAAATAATGCAAATCGGTGTAACATGCGTTTCGGACTTATTAGTCCTCATCGGCATGGCTATAGCTAAGTTGAGAGGATGGGCACAACCTAGGAAAACGACACAAAGAAAACCACTGACAGGAAGTCAGTCGTTCATTTGTGGCTACAATTGAAAGACTTCGCAGGTGTTCATAGTTGCCACCTTGGCAATATTTTCTGTTGCACTGTAAATACGGGATCCTTCAATTACAGCACAAATGAGTGACTGATTTTCCATGGTTTGCGTAGTGGAAAATCTCTCATATGACCAACGTTCTTAGATGGCGTTCTTCCCGATACGTGGTTGTTCTATGATGTCCGGATTCGCATTGTCGCCCATGTCGACCTTCCTTAAACCATCTTGACCAACATCTTAATACCGTTACTACATTACGGCCCACACGATTGGCAATATCTTTTTAAAAAAAAGGCGGTTACCCTTATACCGAATATTTGGCCTCGTTCAAAGTCAATTAACTGACGAAAATTGTCTCTTCTACGAATTCTAGGCATTTCTAATGCTGTATAAAACTCAAATGATGACACTGTACTGATCCAAATTTGTCAATTTCCAATAAAAAGGCACTGAAATAATCAGCACTTTAAAATAAAAAGTACAAAAAAAGATCAGAAAACGTAATTTTTTATTCAAATTTTATTCATTTCTTAGTTACAATGAAACAAAACTTTTCTGGAAAGTTAAACAAAATTTCTCAACGAATTCTTGGTGTTGCGTTTTTTCCTCAACATATTCAACCATTGAATAACAACAATTATAGAAAATGACACAATTTTCGTTTTACCTCTCTACTACCAAAACTGACCTTTGAATCTACCCATTTTGTTCAGTGTAATTATGTTTAGTTCATACCTCATATTTGTATTTATCTCATATTCTATATTTTTCCCATTACAAAATAAGAAATTAATTTTACGCAATACTGATAAGATTTAACAATATGTTTCGTGAGATACATAAATAGAAAATGAGTTATTTGAAGTGTGTTGATGCTGTCTAAGCATGATAATCGTCTTTAATCTGTGTAGATTGTCAAAATAATAGTAGATTTTAAAGCTAAAGTTTTATATTTATACAATGTCGTAAAAATAATCAGAAACAAGAAGTTATTGAGAAACATTTACTTACAAAGTTTCAAGAAAATACCTGTCTTGTTTACTTCCAAAGAAATTTGAGAGGAACAAAAAAAATTTTAACAACCAGTACGTCAAAAATAATTATTGAATCATCGATATCATTTTATGCAAATTCCTATTGCTTTTACGGGTTCTATCGATTCTCAAAGTTAAAAAAAATAAACTTCGGACTGGTGTATACAGGGTGCACCACTTAAAACTCCCCAGACTCATAACTTATTTTTTAAGCGACGACCATGTTGGACACATCAAATTGTAGATATTTTTAATGCCTTTAAACATACATAGAAGGAGATTTAAAAAAAATTTTAATTGTTACGAAAAGAAAACTAATTTCCTTGAATATTTTTTACCTCACCCTGTACATAAACTGTGTTAATGTTTTCTTATAAAGATTTTAATTAGCTTCAATTTATGTTATTACGTCATTTTCGAAATTCTTTTTGGTTTTAGAGAAAAAAAGTAAAAAACGCTCTCTTCGATTCCAAACTGATTTTTTTTAAATAAATTTGAAAAGAATGTAAATAATAATTGTATGCTTTATTTGTAAAAGACATATCATAAGAAAACAGCAACAAAAAACCATTTTAGGTGACACATTAAATTTGGTGAATGTGGTACCACCAAAAGAGGCATAATGAATGAAAGAAGAAAAAAGGTACAATTTCGGGAAAAAAATTTAAAAAAATCTTATTGCATTTCTGGACGAATCTCGACGAATTATAATGAAAAGACATTACTTTATGAAAAAAATCTGTACGCATGTCTGTAATATCGCGATAACAGCCACAGTTTTTGAGTTAAAGCATTCAAATTTGGTACACTTGTTCTAAAGGCCAAAGACAATGAAAAATTCGGTTATGAGCAAAATTGGCCAGCTGAGAGGGGATCCACGGACCCAAACTTTTTTGTATTTGACTTTACAAAAAAATGTATTCTTAATGAAAGATTATAAATCATGTCTACTATATAAGCCAATAAAATATATTTTCCAAGTACTTAAATAAAGCTGATGTTAAATGATCGAGGATTACAGACACGTTAAAATTTAGGAAACATAATATATAATATATGTACATTAAAATGTAAACTTACCGAAGCAAAATGTTTTTATTTAATTTGCCACAAACTTACACAGTTTTTATAAATATTAAGACACTAATAAAATGAAGACTAAAAAGGGATTCAATTATAAAAATGCCGACAAATCGAAACACATCAATGAAACGTATGATTTATTCGGCAAAATGCTTGGTAACAATCTGGTATCGACAACGCCGATAGCGGGCTTGCCATATTCCTTAGAAAAAACCTAGCATATTAATTTTCCTTCGTTAAAAGCTCGTATCTAGCTAACCTTTGATAAAAATTTAAACTTTATTCCTCATATATCAGAAGTCCTGAGAAAATGTTTCTGCTCTTTTAAACAGATTTCAAGTTTTAGAAATATCCTTGATAGGGCCACTAAACTACTGCTATGTGAGTCCTTAGTCTTATCACACGTCAACTACTGTGATTATGTTTATGGGCCTTGCTTAAATTTATCAGTAGCAAACAAACTTCAAAAAATCCAGAATATCTGTATTAGATTTATAACAAATAGTTCTATCTACGAACATATAATACCACATATCAGGGAGTTACAACTACTAAAAATAAATGAGAGGCGCTTCCTACATTTCACCTCACTATTAAATAATGTCATCCTAACGCAAAAACCTATCTATCTCTATGATAAACTAATTGCGAGAAATGTCATGCATAACCGAAACTTGAGATATACAAACGACCAATTGCATACAATAAGGCCTAAATATGAAACATTTCGATCATCCTTTACCTACCTCTCGACTTATGTCTATAACAATCTACCTCCACAGCTACACAATAAATCAACAAATGTACTAAAACGTCAACTAAAGTCTCTGATTTTGAGCGGCGAATTAAACATAAATTTAAAATTGTTTTAGGCGGTGATAAAATAGTGATAAAATCTAGATATCATATAGATAAATACTGTTTTTGATATATATTAGGTATATGTTCATATACTGTAGATACATGTACTTAACTAGATATACGTTAGATATACACATATTGTAATATTGCATATTATATACTGTACTAATACTATACCAATGGTATCCTAGGTTAGTAGTTTTGATATCAGTGTATACTGTACCACTAACCTTTTGTGTTAAATTCTCTCTATTTTACACAATAAAGACATTTATTATTATTATTATTATTATCTACTGCCTACATACTAGGTTTTGTTAAAAAAACATAAGATACAGGGTTTATACTAAGCGTAAAGGCTATTTTTTTGCTTTTACGGGGAAAATATTTTTCTGCCTAAAATATTTAGAAATATAAAATGCGGGGTTTTCTCTACGTAAATATGCTGTATAAAGCACGATTAATTGTCTGGTGCAAATATTTCATGTTTTGAAATTTTTGAAGATACGGGGGTCTTTCTTAGTAGGGCAGTATTCTACTTTCGTAGTTCTTTTCCTTAATTTGTATTAATAGTCCGCAGGATTAAGTACAAAATTGTACATTTTATAAGTAAAAGCATGAAACTTGGCAAGCATATTATTATAACTAATTAGTAATTTTAAACGTTATAGGCATTGGTGGAATGCAATTTGAGCCGCCCTATTGGAAAATGGCAGCCAAAATCCGTTTTCTGCCCTGTAACCTCTGACTGGGTGATCCGATTAAATTTTTCTCTCTTTGTTGTAATGCTCTTTTTAAAACGAAACGTTTTATCATTGCAAATTATCTCTAAACCTTAAGCATTCTGTATAATTTTCAAAAACTGAAGATGTAGATCTAGAAATGGATTTCCCCGTTCAATAACTTTTATGCTGCATAGTATCACTCTGAGAGCATGATTTTTTTAGTGAGAGTCACCGGAGCATTTTACAACAAATATTAGTAATATACTTTTACTCTTATGATCGCTAGTTACAAATATGTGTGTTAGTGTTACATTCTCCAATACATTCAAATATCTTTATAAAATTTAGATATCTCCAGCCGTTCAGGAATTACATGGAAAAACATAAAAAACATCATCCGATTTCGCCCAATTTTTCCGATGCCTCTCGTCGATTTAACAATTTTCTAATTTCACTCACTTTTTTGCAGTGCCTTATGTTTTCAAACGTTGGGTAACCATTGTGTGCAAAAAGAAAATCAATATCTCATTGAGCCTACGAGATGTTGATGAATCCGTGAAAACACACTTTACCCTTTTTCACCCCCTTAGGGGTTATAGCAATATTCATGGTGATTCACCCACCACTACGTATAATTTCCTGCAGTTGAATCAGCAATAAACCACAAAAAAGGATAAGAATTTTTATAATTTCCTACTATCCGTCCATGCCTGACCTGACTTTTATATCGATGTCATCCAAGATATGAGCTCTAGTAATGACATTGTTAAGATTTTTTTCCAGTTATAATACATACATCTAATTAAAATAAACAAAATATACCATTATTTACATTGCATAGAATATTATTTAACGTTATGTAATGTGTCGAAAACATATGCATATATTTTGAGTTATGACAGTAATAGCAAAATTACTTAAATGATTTCTTAACCGCCTCTCAAGTCACCGAAGTAACTCCCAGAAAATCCTAGGATTTTGTTTTTCGTAAAGAGAGACGAGGCCCTACAGTTTATTGTGGAGTCTGAACCACATCTATGACATCGACAGTTCACTCCCATCTTAATCCGAAGCAAATTACAAATGGACTATTACTAGAAATGAAATCGTAATTTAACACCTTGCTTTATCTTTATCCTGTTTATGATCCCAAAGTCTTTCTTTAGCTTTTGATGCGCTAGAATTATTTACATTTCAAAAAGTTATATTTAGAATATGCTTAATTCATGATTTGACTTTAAGATATGAGTATCAAACAACTATCATATGTTTATGATAACAAATATTTGTGTTTCAACAGATATAAATGCACATACTGATAATATCTACATAAATAACAGAGTAGGTATGTGGCACTTTTTAAAAATGAAGATCATAAATTTTTATATTCCAAGAAAAATGCCCAAGTGTTTTATTTAAACAAAACGTAGGTATCATCATGGGTAGACAGAAGAAATAACAAACATAAATTTACTATTAAAATTTTACTTACAACTTCAATTTAATTTTCACATATTTGTTTAAAATAATTTTAAGTTTTATGTCTTTAACAATAAACCTATACAGTGATCCTTAATTTTAGGTTATAAGAAATGTAGGAGCCATATGAAAAATAAGTATACCTAACTGAAAGCAATATATTTTAGACTTATAAAGGGTGATTTTTTTAGTGTGTCCAAACTTCCGAGAGGTGTCGCTGTCAAACGAACTGTAAGTTTTCGCGCTTCTAGTGTCAAAGTTATTCAGTATAGCCTGGCAAATCATCATGGAACGTTTAACATCAAAGCAACGCTTGCAACTTGTCGAAATTCACTATCAAAATCAGTGTTCTGTGCGTCAAACTTACCGAGCAATTCGTGAATTTTATGGTGCACATCCCCAACCGAGCAATGTATTCGCCGAATTATCGACAAATTTCGAACACATTTCACGCTGCTCGATATTAAAACAAAACAAAACAAAAAACTATACGTTCCCAAGAAAATATCACCACTGTTGCTGACAGTGTTGAGGAATACCCAAATTTGTCAATTCGTCGACGTTCGCAGGAAGTTGGGCTTTGTTATTCGACTACGTGGAAAATTTTTCGTAAAGATCTTGGTTTGGTGCCTTACAAGATCCAGCTTGTCTAAAAACTGAAGCCACAAGACCATCGTTTGCATCGTACGTTCGCTGAATGGGATCAAAATCAATTGCAACTTGACCCAGAATTTAACCACAAAATTTTGTTCAGTGACGAAGCTCATTTTTGGCTAAATGGTTACGTTCATAAACAGAATAGCCATATTTGGAGCAAAAATAATCCGCAAATGATCCAACAATTGCAGTTGCATTCAGAAAAATGCACGGTATGGTATGGATTGTACATCGGAGGCATCATTTCTTCAAAAATAGTAATGGAAATCGTTACCGAGCGTTGATCAATAATTGTTTAAATCCGAATTTGAATGGATTTGAATGGTATTGATCTGGAGGAGATGTGGTTCCAACAGGACGGCGCCACATGTCATACAGCCAACGCAACAATCAATTTGTTGAAGGAACAATTCCGTGAGAAAATTATTTCGAGGAACGGACCTGTTAACTGGCCCCCAAGGTCGTATGATTTAACGCCTTTAGATTATTTTCTATTGAGTTATGTTAAATCTTTGATCTATGCCGATAAACCAGCAACTATTAACGCCTTGGAAACCAACATAACTCGGACAATTACGGACATAAGACCCCAATTGCTTGAAAAAGTGGTCGGAAATTGGATTGAATGGTTTAAAACACTTTGTTAACCCAAGTCGCCGCAGAAGACATTTTCAAACATTAATGCCGATTTTGTGAATATCGTTTCACAGAAAATATGCCGCGAAGCAAAATTTTTCCGAAATAGTTTCAAGATATCTAATGTTGATGTTGTTTCAATATTTGAATTTATAGTTCGGACACCCTAAAAAAAGCACTCTTTATGTACCAACGTCTCGTTTTTAACATCTCACTTAAACCGTCGCCAATCTATAACGTCATCTAGCCTACACAAAGAAACAAATGAAAACTTTGGCGCTGAAAAATTGTAGAATACCAACACAAAACAAGTGCAATAATTTGATGTCAATATTATCCTTAACAGCCGACATAGTTTTTGGTGTTGAATACTTTGAGTACAGAGTGCTCAACATTCCAAATCTACCATTCAGGTGCCAGAGCCAAAGTAGCAGATTATACTGTATACTATTTAAATATGTCAATTTGTACTTCAATCAATATACAACAAAACCTGTTCGTTTTTTTTTCGTATCTTTAATAGTAAAGATAATCTGTTATTTCGTTTATGACATCTGACGCATATATTTGAAATGTAGAGCACTCTGTATTTCATATGATTTTGATATTACACCCCAACATGTTTATATTTTTGAAATGCATTTTTCTTAAGGATTCCGTAAATACAGTAATATATGAGGGTGTTATATTTGATAAAATAAAACTATGTTTAACTAGGGAAAACTTGACATCTTGTATAAGTTTTGAATATATTAATTTGTAGTGCGATTGATATACAAGAACTTTCTTATAAAACATTTTTCTGTATCTAATATAATAAAGTTTTTATTTGGACTTACATCTTAAGTGGTACACCCGGTACAACTATTGGGGGAAAATTATTTTTTTCACGATATTTCGTATAATTATAGTGTGAAGTTGTGAAGTTTGTTATAATTATACTGGGGCGGAAAAGTTGCACTTTTCTCTCGTTGTACAAATAACTATTTCAATTAGTCATCGTTTCGCCAATATTTAATGGCAACCTCAGGACCATTGAGGATGCTATTAAATATTGGTGAAACATTTACTAATTGAAAAAGTAGGTTTTATTTGTTCCCTTGGGTAATTCCCGCTAGTCGTAACATCAATAATAGAGCAAGCCACTAACCTGGAAATATTCATCTCGTGTTATATCAAAAAGGTTCAATGTTTTTTATAGCAACATGATATATATTTAATCAAAAATTTGTTTGTGAGTGACCGTTTGATTCACTAAATTTAGCAAACGACGAAGGCGGATATATCAAATATTATAATAAAATCTACTCTTAAGAACATTGTGTGCACACAAGCGCATATCAACACAACTGTACTTTTATCAAATTAACTTTATTTATAACAGGATTTGCCAAAAGAGAATGGTAAATTCCTGAAATGAAATCAGTTTTGGTACTTTTGCTGCTTTATAAATCCTAAGTTTGCTACAGGTTTCAAAGGTTCTATATAACAAATTAAATTACAATTTGTCGATGGTAAAAATGTAACTTACTACGATTAAAAATAAAAGCCAAAAATTCAGAAATCATATTAGGCATTTATTTGCTAAAATTTGTTCAAAACGAAATTCATTTAAAAACAAAAACAGTTATGTTTTATTAATTTCCAAACTACCTATTGAAAATCATTCGATTTGTTTGATAATTATTACGATAATAATAAAACGAAACAGCCAGTTTGGAGGCCACTCATCTTAGGAACTGTTTTCTCACTACCCTCGTATTATGAATAGAGGAAATTAGAGAGAATATGCACTTGTAGCATGATAGCTCCTCTGTTCGAATACGAGAGTAGTGAGGAATAGGCTCAACCGAGAAGTTCAATCGATGGATAGGATGAAATAGTCTAGTAAAGTGGCCTCCACGGTCTCGGGACCTTACATCATTGGATATTTTTATGGGATGCCAGAGAGGAACTTGCGAAAGAGATATAACAGATTGCCAGTAAATAACACCGCAACAACTCCGCAAATTTCTTATGAATAACAGGCGAAGAATCGAAAAATGTTTCGTTTGAAGAGTGGTCTAGTGAAGAGGTACAGGATTAATATCATTGCACAATGCACAAGAACTATTGTGCATATGCTTTCGCCCACCAATTTGTATTCAATACTATTCATACTATTTATTTTCAGTTCTTTCTGCGTTTTCATTTCTTTTAATTCGGTAAAATCTAATGATATAAAATTTACCATTATTAAATAATGCTAATGAATTTTCTGTTTTGAAAATAAAATGCTTTTTATGATTTTTACTTTCAATATAAGGAAGTATAGTAATCGTGATTTTTCTCGACCTCGAGATTTTGATTGATATATACGTTTTGAACCCTCCTGAATCCATTCTGACTATTTTCCGAATGATGTCTGTCGATGCGTGTGTGTGGATGTGTGTGTATGTGTGTGTGTGTGTGTGTGGGCGCGCGTGTGAGTGTGCGTGTGTGTGTGTGTTTGTGTGTGTGTGTGTTTGCGTGCGTGCGCGTGCGCGTGCGTGTGGGCGTGTGTGTGTGCGTGTGTGTGCGTGTGTTTGCGTGTGTGTGTGTGTGTGAGTCCGCCCACGATAATTCAAAAAATACTAATGGGAGACTTCCCAAATTTGGCAGTTAAGATTGTCAACAACATTTTAGGTGACACATTAAATTTGGTGAATATGGTACCACCAGAAGTGACATAATGAATGAGAGAAGAGAAAAGGTACAATTTCTGGAAAAGAAATAAACTCTTTATTGCATTTCTGAACGAATCTCGACGAATTATACTTAGAAAACAACTTTAGGGAAAAAATCTGTCTGCATGTCTGTAATATCACGATAGCAGGCACAGTTTTGGAGATAAAGCTTTCAAATTTGGTACACTTGTTCTAAAGGCTAAAGGCAATGACAAATTCGATGATGAGCAAAATTGGTGAGCTGGGTCCCGTGGACCTTCCACGACACCCAAACTTTTTTTGTATTTTCCTTTACAAAAAAATATATTCTTGATGAAAAATTATAAATCATGTCTACTATATCAGCCAATAAAGTATATTTTCCAAGCTGATGTAAACTGAAATTTTTTCACATTTAACCTCATAAAATGGAGTTAGGATAAATTTAACAGTTTGACATTTGAAATGTCTAAATTAGTTACAAAAATGTCAATGTCAATAAGAAGAAATTATTAAAATATATGATATGAATTATTATTGACAGTATCAAATGACGCTGATAATGAATTATTTAAAAATTTTAATGAAACGTTTCAAAGTACGTTATTAAAATTTAAATGAGGTAAGTGAATAATTAAATAGAATGATTTTTTCCATCAGAATGATATATACTGGTATATGAAAGTTACGAGCTAGCCACTTTTTTTTGTTTTCTACCAAATTTTGGATTTGCCGTTTTCACTATTTTGAAAATTGATTTTTTTTATGAATTTCCTTTTTTATTTATAACCAAATTTTAGATTTGGTCTTTTGAGATGACTCTGAACGACTTTTCTTAACAAAACGTTTTTTTTAGAAAAATGCTTATTATGATTTCTTTATGTTCGGCTTTTATTTCTAATCTTAGAAGATTACTTTGTTACCATCGACAAATTTTAATATATTTATTTGATAGAACTTTTAAAATTCAATTCAATACGTATAAAAGCAAGCCATTTATCAGGATGTTTCCAAAAAACCGGTTAAAATAGAAATAAATATAAATAATACTTTACATATTTTACATCTATATGTATGACATAATATAAGATTTTTTATTTCTTTGGCATTAGGCCATTAGTCATACAGCCAGATCCAGCATGGTGATATAGAGTTTTACCTACGTCTAACCCATACAAGAAGAAAGAGAAAAAAAAGAAAAAAATTATATTTGAAGACAAGCGAGGGAAAAAACAAGGACACACGCTTCACGTCCTGGGGCCTATCAGGACATTGTTTTTATTATAACAAACAGTTTTAGAGGACCACTTTAGTATAAAGGTTTAAAGGCACAGGGAAACAACAAAGGATACAAAACTAACCTATGCTGAATAATTTTCAAAGTAACATTTCTGTTTCAACTAAAAAACTGATAACGCAGTCAAACACTGTTATACTATTGAGACTGAGTAGAGAAAGTATATTAAACGGAGACTGAATATTGCAATTAATAAGATTGTTATACAATGTGTTGCTAGTTGCTTTGTTTTTCGTGCATTCAAAGAAAATATGATCAAGGTCTCCTTTCGTGTTGCATGTTTCACAAATATCAGAAGGCACTACTTTTATTTTGTATAGGTATGCTGGGTATCGAGCATGACCAAATTTCATACGATTTACTGATGTAAAATATTTTCGTGGAAAATCATAACCATCGTGCCAGAACTTAGTCGGAAGATCAGGATGTATTAGAGTATATCTTGTTTGACTAGTGGAACAGAAATCATGCCATAAGTGTTTCCATTTGTTTTTTAAATTCGTTCTTGTAACTGAGAAAGCATCAGTTAGACATAATTTTGGTTCATATGAAAATCCTGTGTTAATGCTTTCTTTTGCTAAGGCGTCAACAATTTCATTATTTTTTAAACCTATGTGGGCTTTTACCCAAACAAAATATACTTCTTTTACAGTTATCAATATGTTATGTAATATTTCTTTAATTTTTAGAATGCATGGATTAGTTTTAATATTGAGGGCAATATTACTTTCTAATGAGGTCAGAACAGATAAAGAATCGGATAAAATTATTGAAGTGTCTGCGTTAGATAAGTAAATATAATTCAAAGCTTCGTAAATAGCTGTTGCTTCTGCAGAGAAAATAGAAATTTGAGTGGGCAGTTTTAATTTTTCTACCTGATTTATGGAGGGTATATAGTATGCACAACCAGTACCCACTGAGGTTTTTAGAAGCATCCGTATATACTAATAAAGGACTGTTCCATATTTCTAAAACTGAGTTTAGGATGTTCCTGCTAAGGTTCGGGTGATCGCTGTATTGTGGTATTATTATCTTTAAATTAGAAAAAAAGCAGAAATAGTCCAGGTTTGAAGCGTGCTTGTAAGGGTCATCTAATAAAAATATTACTACAAACTCTGAGGGAACTACATAGGGGTGGAGAGTTTTTCTTTATCCAGAAATTATTTATTAAGTCATGTGTATTTAGATTACATATGTTTTTGGAGAGAAATACGTTGTTGATACTGATTTTAAGAATTAACTTTTCACTAAGGTACTGCCTTCTTAAAGTGAGAGGGGAGACCAAGGCCTCGGCATAGAAGGGATCAATTGGGTAGATCTCATTGCTCCTAAACATATACGGAGAGCAGTGTTTTGTAAAACATCTAATCGTTTTAAGAGAGTGTTGCTTGCAGAGCCATGCATAAAGTGTACAACCGTAGTCCAAAATCGATCTTATGTATAATATAAGATATAAAATACATTTATTTTTAAACAAGTATTTCCCCTCATGCTCAACCGCATTTTTTAATACTCTTTTATAAGTTGTCACATATTTTTTTATATTGTATAGTTTATCATTAAGAACTATGTTTGCTTTTCCTTACTCCTAAGTAAGTACACCAATTTCTCACTGAAACTAAATGACAAGAAAACTCAAGGATATTATATTTAAAGCTATACATTTTAAATACACCTTGATCTAGTGACATTTAACTAGTTAAGATCAATTTGCAATTTATATAAATCTTTAAGTAGCATCCATAAGTTGTGTTAGATATATTATCTTAACCAGTAAATATTAACGTAAGTCTACTAGCAATACTAAGCTATATCGTAAAATTTCCACTATAAACTGTCTTATAGTATGCACTGTTTCTTGTAGGCAAAATTGGCTATTCAATTATTATGATTCATCACTACGAATTTGGTGTGTTTTTTCGGTGTTAAATTAATAAAGGATGTCAATTAATTTCAGAATTGCATGACTTCTACATTCAGTGTATATTACATTTTCTTAACTTGCTGTTGATAAATATTTAAAATATGGTTTAAACATTCTCTATTTGCAACAAAATAATTCTAATAAGTCAATCAATTAAAATATTTCTAGTACCATGGGCAGTACCTCCAAGATTTCTAGTGGGACGTAAAATTTGTCAGAAATGTGTCTGAACGTTTCTTCACAGTAAATACTAAAAGATACTTTTCTTTTTGTAGAATTAAAAAACAAATTATTTGAAAAATGTGTAACAGAAAAATATTTGTTTATTAGCGTGCCGCACTATATAGGGTGTTCCATAATCTTCGTTCAAGAGACTGATAGAACTAGAAAAAATAAGTTGAGTTTTGTATATAAATATTTGCCTCTAATCAGTTCATAAGGGAACCACAACCCCTAAGTACAACATAGGTATTTGCTAATAAATTCGAAGTGTCTTAAGTTGCAAAAATTAAATTTGGACCATTTATTAATTTCATAATATTCATGTTTTGTCAAATTTTTATCTAAATAAGTAAGTTATGGCCTCCTAGGTCCCTGACCAGAACAGTTTGGATTATTTTTTGGGGGGGCATCTTAAGACTCTAGTTTGCGATATACCTATTTAAAATGAAGAAGAATTGAGAAATCGCATAATACCTTCATTCCAAACTAAGAGACACTTCAGGAATTTTTCAAAAGGTACGTCAATTGATGAGAAGAGTTGATCCGGGTATACTAACAGGAGGACACTTCCAACAGTCACTATGATCTTTTAGACTATTTTTTATGCTTAGTTCTTAGTTTTAATAGTTTTGTCCTCACTTTTTGTAATTTGACCGATATTTGAGTTTTATTATTTATTTGAAATCTTTTCTTAAAAGTGTTTAAATGGAATTCAAGAAAAAATTAAATCTGATTATTATTTTGTCAAATAACTCCTAAACGGTGCAAAATACGAAAAAAAATTCTGGGTACCAAAAGGTTTAAGAAAAAGACAAGTAAGTTAACTAAGTTAATTATAAAAAAACGTGTCGCTCTAAAATAAAGTTTCGCCTCATGAGGTTTTGGCATGTAATTAATTAACACCCTAAGTTGGGTGAATTAGTCAAATGTTGACAATAATAAATTTGCAACATTCATCCCAAACACAAAAAGAGAGCAAAGACGCAACTTTACATATCGATGTTGTAATCATCAAAACGAATCTCAATGAATGAAAGAGGATAAATTCAAACAAAATCTAAAGGATGAATTAAAAGTTACTTGATACCCAATTCGAGTCACCTTAATTCTTGTTTTGGGATCATTCCTAATCCAGATCATATTTTGTAAGCTGTTCTGCGCTGAAATTGGAAATAGTTAATTTTTTTCTGGTCTTTGTCTAACGATCTTAAACTTATCTAGGCCAGGTAGAAGTATACAATGCAGAATCGGCTCTATGCGGCGAGTCCTCCTACTGAAAACCTGGGAAAGATTATTAGAATTTAACACTGTCTACTTTCCATCTGTACTGTGGGTTTTTCCAGAAGATCGATGCTATTCTAGATATTATTCCTTAACTTACAGCAATTAATACAAACAATAATTCTGAAATACCCACATCCACAGCTGTATCGTTACATGCGTTACATTTTTATTACATTTTTGATGTATAACAAACTGCAAATAAATACAAAATAATAACACGTAAGTATTATTAAAACGTCAATGCCCTATTTATCTAACATATTTGAAAAATTTAGATAGTTTGAAGCTATTTTAAATTACACAGAAAACCTTACATTATTACTAAAACATGTAGTTAGGTAAATAGTATGTATTCTTTATAGGTGAAAAATCGTTGACAAGTTTGTTTGAAACAGTAATTTAGGTTAAACAACATTTAAAAAATTCCCTATTTTATTAAACAAACGTGTCACAAATTTCAAACAATGAACACGTTAAGTATTATGCAAAAATAATGTCCCAGATACTCACAGAAGCATAAGAGCAGTAAGTAATGAAAATGAATCAAGCTTACAAAAATAACAGGAAACATCTCAGCCATTTAAATGTGTTTGTTCCTGAAGTGGATTGTAACCACACTGACGCGACGTGGTTTTCCACAAAATACCAAAACGCGCATCGAGTGCAGAATATGTAAGACTGCACTCAACGTGCATGTTTTAATGTTTTGTGAAAAACCACATCAGTGTTTATTGTCTTTGTTAAGATGTACCAAATTTTTCACATTTTATAAATTTGTCTTTCTCTTTACCAATGCACCCAATGGTCATATTTATCAGTTTTGACTTCTTGAATTGGAAAATCATCTGCTGGTCCTCAATGCTTTCTCTCCTGCAATTCTTCTTTTGTAGCTGACTTAGAACATCCTATTATTCTAAAATGGGGTTTATCTGCTTTTACAAAGTTTGAAATATACTAGAGCCAAATTGTTCTCTGAACTTGTCCGTCTCCGCAGAATTCAGACATTAACACAAACAAGATTTATTATGTGGAAAAATATGCGCATGTACCACTTTTCTATCGTATTTTTATTCTAAAGTCTCCCAGCATGGAATCCAAAGGGTCCATTATACTCATATATCTGTTATATATGGAGACCACCTTTGGATATGATACAGAAATGTGTGTATTGACTTTTTTTCTATTTCGTTTTACCTCAATATCATAGTAACAACTTTGTTGTCGTTGATTCAATGAAATATATTCTTCACTTTAATATCTATTTCAGACTCTCTGAAGACAACAGTATCAACTGATAACTCATCCATGATAATGTTTACCTAGAAAACCAGAATAATGTAAGAGCCTAATAAAAAACCAATGAAATATGCACACTCACATAGATAAACTAATGTCAATGACAATATTTTTTGAGTCAAGAAAATTTAAAAAAAATTGATAAAATGGGACACTCAAACATATACACCAACTACTCACACCAGCTCTTATCAACCATTACTTACATCAAAATATTATCATTAGGTACTAAAGATCCCTGACGATGATATAACAAATTAATATGTGCCTTATGTGAATATTCATTCACTTTAGTTACTGATTTGTTTCGCAAACAAGTTACAAATAAAATTAAATCCGGTTTGTACCGTATATGTCACCGTATACGGAAAAGGGTTTAACGTATTCTTTGTTTCAAGTAGAACAATGATGTCCCTCAAATATACTGTATATTCAAACTAAATAGGCAAAAATGTTATAAAAGTCATAAAGGTTACATTAGTATACATACATATAGTGGCATTTTATGTTTATTTGTTATTTGTTAATTTTTAAAATATATTCACCTCTTAAAATTTAGAATATTTTTTTCCTGCATAACTTGACACTAATGATATAGCAACTTAAGTAAGATACAAATACGTTTTTTTAATTCAAAGAAATCGCAAACTTGGTTTTAGAAAAAGTATAGCTATAACTCTCACAGAATACCATTTCCTTTACTCGTTTACTTAATACTCGTTAAGAAATGAGTATCATTTTCGTGCTTGTTACTAAATATGCTATTTTCGTTTTTAAGATACCTATAATCCTTCCACATAAAATGATTTTCTTTCTCTTCGCGAATAACAATTTTATTAATAAATTTAAATAATTGTAATTTGAGTTTAATATACGAATATGTTTTATTTGAAAATAGCATTTCTTACAGGGAAATATTATTTATTTCTCGCTACGATCGATTTAAATGAATCAAATAGTAATCTTGACTGGTTAACATATATTTTCTTAGAGACTAGATTTATTGACGTGTAAAAAAGATTTATTTAAATTAAATACATAATAAATATTTTTTTAACTGTGTAAATCTTGGTACGTTGCAAATGTCATGACAGGAAGATGCAGGGGAAATTTATTAATCATAAATTTGTGCTTTTTTTTGGAAATTAATCATTCTCAAGGATTTAGTTATAAACTAGGTAAACAATGTGCATTATCAAAATAAATATGTATCTCTATACCGGGTGTTCAATCTAATGTTTTTTAGGATTTATATTTCAACTGTCAGAAAAAATATCTGATGTGGCCAGCGCATAACTTTCTTATACCAGTATATATCATCCCGATCTACAAAATCATTCTATTTAAATCTTCACTTACCTCAATTAAATTTTAATAGCGTACCTTGAAATGTTTCATTAAAATTTTTAAATAAATAATTATCAGCGTCATTCGATACTGTCAATAATAGTTCATGTCATTATTTTAATAATTTTTTGTTGTTGACATTGACATTTTTGGAACAAAGTTAGACCTTTCAAACGTCAAACTGTTAAATTTATCCTAACCCCATTTTATGAGGCCAAATGTGTAAAAGATTTCAGTTTACATCAGCTTTATTTAAGTACTTGGAAATTATATTTTATTCGTTTGATATAGTAGACATGATTTATAATCTTTCATCAAGATTTTTTTTTATAAAGTCAAATACAAAAAAAGTTTGGGTCCCGTGGACCCACTCTCAACTGGCAAATTTTGCTCACCACCGGATTTTTCATTGTCTTTGACCTTTAAAAGAAGTGTACCAAATTTGAAAGCTTTATCTGAAAAACTGTGGCTGATTTTTTTTTTCATAAAGTGATGTTTTTTCATTATAATTCGTCGAGATTCGTCCAGAAATGCAATAAAATTTTTAAATTTTTTTTCCAAAATTATCATTCTTTCTTCTTTTATTATTATGTCTCTTCTGGTAGTACCACATTCACCAAATTTAATGTGTTACCTAAAATGTTGTAGAAAATCTTAATTTCCAAATTTGGAAAGTCTACCATTAGCACTTTTTGAGTTTACGTGGCCTCACACACACGCACGCACGCACGCAATCACGTACGCACGCACGCACACACACACACACACACACACACACACGAACAGACTGACATCATTCGGAAAATAGTTAGGATGGATTCAGGAGGGTTCAAAACATATACATCAATCAAAATGTCGAGGTAAAAAAAGTCACGATTACTATACTTCCTTATATTAGATATAAGAAAGTAAAGGACAAAATTTGACGTAATCACACAAGGAAAAATTTAGTGCCAAATGGTAATATTAAAAAAATACAATTTTCAAATTTGGATTTCTCAATATATTAAAAAAATATTTAGAATTTATATAAAAATTGCAAAAAGTATTTAATTATTAAGCGAAATTTCCAAATTATAACTATTGGTTAAGAATGACATACTAATAATAATACACAGTAAAATGAGTTCCTATAACACTGATGTGGTTTTCCACGAAACACCAAAACACCATATACTGCACTCGACGCGCATTTCGCCAACTAAGTTGGCATCATCTGAAGTTGTTTAAAATTAACCTTTTACTAACAAAGTATCCTATTTATACCCAAACTATTCTCACGGTTTGGTGAACCGTGACCCACTAACCAATAAAGCGGTATATTTGAGATTGGCGCTCTATCACTATTCATACTACTTTTGCACTTTGTAATTTCCAAAAATCCCAAATAACCCGTTCTATCGGTTAGTGGGTCACGGCTCACCCAACCGTGACAATTGTTTAGGTATAAATAGGATACAATGTTAGTATAATGTTAGTTTTAATCATCTCCAGATGATGTCAACATGGTTGGTGAAACGCGCGTCATGTGCAGTATATGGTGTGTGAGCATTTCAGGGAAACTACGTTAGTATTATCTCCACATCAAAGGTTCAACCCACTTCAGGAATTCCTATATATTATTTTTTTCAAATGTCTAAATTAAAAACGTTACAAAATCTTCTGTATAATTTACCCAGTTCAAATAAAACTGATATATTTTATTGAAGAAAACAACAGTTCCATCATAAAATATTTTGTCGCCTTAAAGTTAATATTTACCAAAGCAACAATCATATAAATAAATAATAAAATTAAGAACAAAGTGAATATTTTATTTGTTAATACCTGGAAAGAAAGCGATAATTTCAAGAATAAACAAAAGTGTTTATGGCTAATTTATTAGATATTTTATTCGCATTACAACATTTTCACTACAAATTGGTTTTTAATAGGCCTTAACTTAATGGCGCAATAAAATCTATCTTTACCGGAAATTATTAAACAAAAACTGTCTCTACCTGCTGCAATACAGGTAAACAAATATTTCCCAACGTATCACAATTTTATATACAGGCTGATTCAAATTGGGCACCACCATTAGCATCTCGCTTATCTCAAGTCATAGAAGATAGGATTAAATTTGGTAAAGTTGCTAAATTTTTAGCTCATTAATTATCCACAGAAAAATATCAAATATCTTTTACAGTGCCATAGTAATTCGAAAAAAATTGCTTTTCGTTTTTCCGCCGTAACTTTTTATCTACAAAATTTTTTAAGTCTGTAAAAACATTCTCATTTTAACTTTTGTTCTAGATTTACCGTTTTTAATTTTTTTCTGTCGACTGGTCATTGTCTTAGTCATAGCAACTCGGTTTCTTCTTATGGGTCCCATAATCAATTTTTACACCATTCGACATCATTTTCTTCCCCGATAAAAAAACATAACACACTTTGTAGAACGAGACTGTTTTTATAGAACAAAAAAATTCTTACAGAGAAAAAGTTATGGCCGAAAAACGGAAAGCTCATGTTTTGTTTTTTTTTTGTTTTCAAATTATTAGAGATCAGTAAAAGCCATATGATAATTTTTTGTGTCGCAAATAGTATTTATCTTCATTTCACTTTTTACTATATGTTGCCATGTAATACAGGCATACTTAAAATAGTCTTTGAACGCACTTGGCGGATCTGGGGGGTTGCACTATCAGTACCACCACAACGGACCCCGCAGAATTCTTATGGGAAATGGCTTTCGATCAAATTGCTTCATATTTCGTATTCTGGTAGTTCATGACAACCAGATCAAAAGTCTCCATAGGCGCGAAGTCCCAAAAATTCATGGTTCCGAGATAATGGCTTCTGAAGTCCAGCTTTTAAGGAAATGGCTTTCGGTCAAATTGCTTCATACTTCGTATTCTGGTAGTTCATGACAACCAGATCAAAAGTCTCCATGGGCGCGAAGTCCCAAAAATTCATGGTTCCGAGATAATGGCTTCTGAAGTCCAGCTTTTAAGGGAAATGGCTTTCGGTCAAATTGCTTCATACTTCGTATTCTGGTAGTTCATGACAACCAGATCAAATGTCTCCATGGGCGCGAAATCCCAAAAATTCATGAGATAATTGCTTCTGAAGTCCAGCTTTTTCTTGAACTTGAGTTTGAACATGATATTAAGCTATATGCATATATCTATATGATAAGTATATACCTATATACAGACCTACATGCATATTATATTTATATATATATATATATATATATATATATATATATATATATATATATATATATATATATATATATATATATATATATATATATATATATATATATATATATATATATATATATATATATATATATATATATATATATATATATATATATATATATATATATATATATATATATATATATATATATATATATATATATATATATTATTAAATATGATTTGAAGGGAAAAACGGGTACAGTATTTAAGACTGTGTTATCATCAGATGGTCAAAATAAACCAGCAAATCGGTCTTAAACTTTTGAAACAATTATCGATAATACCGCACCACATTAACAGAAAAGTGATGTTGTTCTACAGTGGCATGCAGATTTTCATCTGATACCGATGAGTGTTCCGTGTGTTGTTGACACTGTCACACGTGAAAATAGCTTCATTAGTGAACAGCATTAATTGAATTAATTAGCATTTATTCAATGACAAAATCCAGTTGCCTTGGCATCGTCTACCGATTGAAGGTGTTGCTCACGCTGTACGTGAATTTGATAAAGGCCTTGGTGACGTCTTATTTGTCATGCTTTTGTTTGTGGAATAACCAAGATGTGTAGAAATTCTCCCTGAGCTAATAGTTGGACCTACTCCACCAACTTAAGAATGTTTTCCTCTATATCTACATCTTGTTTATTTTCATATTCAGATGAAATATGAACACTGAAAAGTTTACCACCCTCGTGTAATGTCTGGAAAACTCTAAGAAGTACATTTTGGTTAACTGCAGCGCTGAAGGTATTTTGTAATAGCAGCATTACTTCTTCCATTGCAAAAACTGTATTCATACGCCATAGCATATTTATGTGCGAAAATGTACCTCATTCTTAACAACAGTTCAAATCAGTGTCTCTCACAATATTTAATTGTCATGACTACTTATGACTAGAGTTCGTAAGTCATGCGGTGCAACAGCAGGTAGATAGATATCTTGTGAGGCAATGACCGGCTGGCGGACAAATCGAGCGAACCGCGAGACTAGTTGTATGTCGTAGTGTTTACACGCTAATTTATTCCTCTCCGTTGTATTTTATGTTGTTGTATTGTTGATAATTTTATTTGTTGTATTTTATTGTTGACATTAATTTAATAATAAAATATGTCAGACGTGCGCAAGGGTAAAAAACGGCCATACGCCGACAAAGTAAATAAATTTATCAGTGGATTTATTCTATAATGGTACTACAATAATTTGTAAGGTGTGCGAGACAGACCTGATGTGCTGGAATAAATAAGATTGTAGACGTCACGTAAATATGTGCAGCATTATATTAAAAAAATTGTGTGCCTCCGAAAACACAGTTTATGTTCGATTTACTGTTAATTTACAACCATTTCTGGAGTTCTGGAAAAAATACAATCTCCAGGTGACGTTACTAAGTCGCGCAACATTGCGTAACTATGTACCAACTGTACACGAAGACATTGTAAATGAGATCAAATGTGTATTAAAAAATACACGGCTGTGGTTATGTGTTGGTTGATAAGGCGACAGATCGTAAAAAAATTCTATTGTAAATGTTATAGTACTTGTACTGGACCCTCTCTCTACTATTACTAGCTAGCAAAAGACTAACTGAGTGTACTGGCAAAACCATTACGCGGGTGGTGCTGGAGATGTAGATATATTTGATCGGTCAACGAGTCAAGGGTTGATGTTTGTGACCGATGGTGCCACGACAATGCGTTTGGTAGGCCATTCTCTTCAAGAACATGGTTGTAGGTTGTAGGTATATATATATATATATATATATATATATATATATATATATATATTATTAAATATGATTTGAAGGAAACAACTACTCAGCGGGCAAATACCCCGACCTGCATTGAATTACACTGCAGGTCGGAGTATTTGCCCGCTGAATAGTTGTTTCCTTCAAATCATATTTAATAACATTAATTTAGTCCACCTGGACTAGGGGTCACCCTTCTCGGTACTTGCTGTGATGCAAGTCGCTATCCGCCACAGAGACATCTAGGATGTCCGGTCGGATAGTGCATTCAACCATATGAGAAGTTTCATACCTCTCACCACTATTCACTTCACCTTAGTTAGTATATAACTACAGGTTGGCCACTATCATTTGTCTGTTCCATAACCTATGGCATACTGAAGAGAACAAATAAGTTCGAAATCGATCTGTGTCTGGTTAGGAATTGACAAATGATATTGGCTTTCCTTCTATCATGATTTGGAAGGGTGTAATTCAATGCAGGTCGGGGTATTTGCCCGCTGAGTAGTTGTTTCCTTCAAATCATATTTAATAACATTAGTTTAGTCCACCTGGGCTAGGGGTCGCCGCTCTCGGTACTTGCTGTGATGCAAGTCGCTATCCGCCACAGAGACATCTAGGAT
This sequence comes from Rhamnusium bicolor, assembly GCA_029963845.1. Taxonomy (NCBI): domain Eukaryota; kingdom Metazoa; phylum Arthropoda; class Insecta; order Coleoptera; family Cerambycidae; genus Rhamnusium; species Rhamnusium bicolor. Next base: position 84,020 of record JANEYF010004284.1, on the reverse strand, counting down.
GTCGGTCGGATAGTAGCACTCAGACCATATGAGAAGTTTCATGCCTCTCACCACTATTCATATATATATATATATATATATATATATATATATATATATATATATATATATATATATATATATATATATATATATATATATATATATATATATATATACATACATACATATATACAGATATATCTATATAATTCAATATCATGTTCAAGCTCGAGTTCAACAAAAAGCTGGACATCAGAAGCCGTTATCTCGGAACCATGAATTTTTGGTCTTCGCGCCCATGGATACTTTTGATCTGATTGTCATGAACTATCAGAATACGAAGTATGAACAATTTGACCGAAAGTCATTTCCCATAAGGATTCTGCGAAGGGTCTTTTATCTTAATCTGGTAAAACCAGTGTCTTGCTTTAACACACATGCGAACTTTTCTCTAACGGGCTTATTTTTTTCGTCATTTATAGAGTCTAGCAGTCGATTTACTTCGTCCACTATTTGTAGTGACTCCGCTAACGACAGCGCACTGTTTGTAAGTTTTATATGGCATCATGTAGTCTTTTATAGTTGTGAACAGTTTTAAAGCAGTTTCAACGGAAATATCTTCGAATTTTGTCTGGCTGTCGTTAATAGCTGCAACCTCGCCAGGATTGAATTGTAGTATCACAGTTTTTATTTGTTGTAAATATTCAGCATAATAAAAGCTGCCCTTAACTCATGTTCCCCAACGTGCAAGAATCAGCTGTGGTGATTCGGGAATACCGGGACACTTACTGTGAAATGCGCGAAGACGTTTAGAAGATTTAAGGAACACTTTTTTGTACTTGCTATTAATGCATCTACCTCTGGAAAACCTTGTCGAATAGTTTCTGTCACAAAATGTAAAGCATGCACTTTACACATAACATGTACCAACTTACAACCATGTTCTTGAAAAGAATGGCCTACCAAACGCATTGTCGTGGCACCATCGGTCACAAACATCAACCCTTGACTCGTTGACCGATCAAATATATCTACGTCTCCAGCACCACCCGCGTAATTGTTTTGCCAGTACACTCAGTTAGTCTTTTGCTAGCTAGTAATAGTAGAGAGAGGGTCCAGTACAAGTACTATAACATTTACAATAGAATTTTTTACGATCTGTCGCCTTATCAACCAACACATAACCACAGCCGTGTATTTTTTAATACATTTGATCTTATTTACAATGTCTTCGTGTACAGTTGGTACATAGTTACGCAATGTTGCGCGACTTAGTAACGTCACCTGGAGATTGTATTTTTCCAGAACTCAGAAATGGTTGTAAGTTAACATTAAATCGGGTATAAACTGTGTTTTCGGAGGCACACAATTTTTTTTAATATAATGCTGCACAGTATTTACGTGACGTCTACAATCTTATTTATTCCAGCACATCAGGTCTGTCTCGCACCTTACAAATTATTGTAGTACCATTATAGAATAAATCCACTGATAAATTTATTTACTTTGTCGGCGTATGGCCGTTTTTTACCCTTGCGCAAGTCTGACATATTTTATTATTAAATTAATGTCAACAATAAATACAACAAATAAAATTATCAACAATACAACAACATAAAATACAACGGAGAGGAATAAATTAGCGTGTAAACACTACGACATACAACTAGTCTCGCGGTTCGCTCGATTTGTCCGCCAGCCGGTCGTTGCCTCACAAGTATCTATCTACCTGCTGTTGCACCGCATGACTTACGAACTCTAGTCATAAGTAGTCATGACAATTAAATATTGTGAGAGACACTGATTTGAACTGTTGTTAAGAATGAGGTACATTTTTCGCACACTAAATATGCTATGGCGTATGAATACAGTTTTTGCCAATGGAAGAAGTAATGCTGCTATTACAAAATACCTTCAGCGCTGCAGTTAACCAAAATGTACTTCTTAGAGTTTTCCAGACATAACACGAGGGTGGTAAACTTTTCATTGTTCATATTTCATCTGAATATGAAAATAAACAAGATGTAGATATAGAGGAAAACATTCTTAAGTTGGTGGAGTAGGTCCAACTATTAGCTCAGGGAGAATTTCTACACATCTTGGTTATTCCACAAACAAAAGCACGACAAATAAGACGTCACCAAGGCCTTTATCAAATTCACGTACAGCGTGAGCAACACCTTCAATCGGTAGACGATGCCAAGGCAACTGGATTTTGTCATTGAATAAATGCTAATTAATTCAATTAATGCTGTTCACTAATGAAGCTATTTTCACGTGTGACAGTGTCAACAACACACGGAACACTCATCGGTATCAGATGAAAATCTGCATGCCACTGTAGAACAACATCACTTTTCTGTTAATGTGTGGTGCGGTATTATCGATAATTGTTTCAAAAAGTTTAAGACCGATTTGCTGGTTTATTTTGACCACCTGATGATAACACAGTCTTAAATACTGTACCCGTTTTAAAATATCTAAAGTTACAGATAAGATATCAATAGCTGAATTGAAATAAATGAAAGCGAAACTGAAGAAGATAAATTAAATATTAAATGAGATAAAGAAGATGACGAATCTATTATCGAAAACGAATTTGATGCTCTTATATTCTGATAAAAGTATACCGTGAAAACTAATACGCATGAATTATTTAAAACAGGAAATTCACTGATATTCTTTTCGGACACACATAAAAAAAGTGTAACTGAAAATATTACGATTGACTGGTAACATTTTTTGTGTGGAAAAAAATATAATTTATTTGATTCTTCTAAACAACTTGTAACCACAAACCTCTTTATATAATAATGAGCAAAAAATTTAAATTGTGTTACGTGGGAACCACTTTGACACATTGACTTTGAATTCGGCTAAACATGATGGAAATAAATTTTCATTTTCAAGAAGAAAATCAAAGAAGTAAGATTGTATCTAAAATTATTATTTTCATATATTTTTCTTTTAAATATTTACAAAATATTTGGAACTTCAAACTTATAACTTTTTTAAAAAGCAAGACTACCAAAATCTAAATAATATTGTAGCTGGTGATATAAAATATTTATAATTAATTGGATAGATCGATGTGTCGATAAATAGATGGTTAATTAAGTCATTAATTGACCCCAAGATTCACGAGAACCTTTGTAGAACCAGGACGTAGTTTATACAAGATGAAGAAAGAAGCAATACAGCCTGTGAACTACAACCAAAACAACCAGAGCCGTACTCTCACGCTAATTGATATTTACTAAGGCTAAGAATCGCTTTTCATAATATAAGAAAACACTTTCTTTTTTTTTTGCTTCATATAAAGATGCTTTTGTTTTTGTAGTATAAGTATAAGTTTATAATAGTTTTAGAGAAAGTATTAGGAATGTACCAGTGTTGAATAATATTACTCACCATTCAAATTGTTTATACTGTTTTATTATTGTAACTAACATGATTAAAGGTAGCAATTATTCAAATTCTAAGTAGTTTTGAACCAAACCGGATAATTATGTATTTCATTTTGGTCACTATTGTAATCAACAGTTTAATTCCTACTGTGGAAATTTGTATGTAATTCCACCAATTTCCCTAATTCCTGTACAATGAAAATTGTGGAAAGAAAATTCTAATAATTTTTTCACCATTCTTAAGAAATCTAGGACATTCTATGATTTACTATCAACTTTAAAGTATACAAGATATAAAGATAAATCAGTGATTTAAGTTATACATTTATATATGCATGTTTTATTATTATTTTATATTTTCTTACATCTCTATTTGTGAAACTAAAGACGTGTTAAAATATGATAAATGTACCTAAATGATTAAAAATTCAGATAACATCTTATCAGATTAAACATATATAAGTGCGTTCCAAGATAACTAAATATATGTTAAGAATCTTATTGTCTCGGATAATTAAATATCTGGAGATGGAAAAACACTATACATCATCGTATATTTTTCTTTATTAACTGGCACTTTACTTAGAAGGGTATCACGAATGCTAGAAAGGAAGGTCTTGACGGACTAAAGAGAATAGAACTATTGGAAAAAATTATTGAGCAATAAACTTCATGACATATATCTTAAGAACATTAAGTTATAACACTTGATTTTAGTGAAGCGACTGATATTCTTGGCCGCAATATTTTACACGAAATTTTTCAAATATGAGTCTTACTGCAAATGGTTTTTATTAATCAAAAATGTTATATAATCAAAAAATGTTCAGATAAAACGAGGATGTCTTCTGGGCTACCACAAAAATTAATTCTAGGTCCACTTATTAATGCTTTTTTGGGGCATTGATCTTATATCATACGTACCATTATCCAGATGATTAAATATATTATTCATTTCCGCTTTCTAAGATTACTGATACTACTTGTCGTTATATTAAAAAGAAAAAGGTAATCCACTAAGCAAAACTGTCCTTATGGACATGTCGTCGTATTTGTGGTAAATCCTGGAGCATGGGTCCAAACAAATTTACTGAATCTATGTCACGGTCATCAGACCAATGATAACATACGGATCCATCGTTGTGGCCGAAAAGACTACAACGGACGGCCAAAGCCAAACTCTCTGGATTACAGAGATTAGCATGCTCGACCGTAATGGAGGCAATTAGCACCACACCGTCAGCTGCAATGGAAATCTTCCTGGACTTACCCCATCTTCATATATATTTGGAGGGAGAGGCCAGGTTTGCAACATATAGACTGCAACAAGCGACCATTAATATGCCGCAGACTAGTATCATGGAGCGGAACAGGTTGCTGGATGACATAGAGAGTCACAGCATCCTGGGAATGCCCTCGGATACTATGCCTACCATGACCAACTACGGGCTGACCTTCAACATCTTTTTCCGGAAAGAGATGAGTGGGATCGGAATAAAACCCACCTACTGAGGGCCAGACAGTTGCTGGTTTACAGACGGTTCCAAAACTCCTGAGGGAACTGGAGCCGGAGTACATAGCTACAGACCAAGGGTGAGGATATCCTCGAACCTAGGTACTAATGCAACTATTTTTCAGGCTAAGGTTCATGCCATTGAACTGTGTGTGCGAAGGCTGGAGTATATGCACCTTACACGCAGATCAATTAAAATTTTTTCAGACAGCCAACCAGCCATAAGAGCTCTTGGCTCCTACCGCTGTAACTCCAAAACGGTATGTAACCGTCAGAAAGCTCTAAATCATTTGAGCAAAAACAACAAAGTGACTCTGGTCTGGATACACGGCCACTCTGGTATGGAACGTAACGAAATAGCCGACTCCTTGGCCAGAGAAAGAGCAGAATCACGAATCATCGGATCAGAACCGATACTTGGCATATCTTCAAGTACTGCTAAGATGGCTATCTCAACCTGGGCTGAAAGGAAAACTCTCCAGTACTGGCAAGAGATACCAGGATTTGTTCATTAGACGGCGCTTATAAAATATCCTTTGAAATCAAGAACTAAGAAACTTTTAGAGTTAAACAGGGTAAATTTGAAAACTCTAACAGGCCTATATACCGGGCACTGCCGACTAAACTATCATCTGCATAAACTCGGCCTAGCGGAAGACGCCGAGTGCCGTCTATGCTTGGAGGATGATGAGAAGGCAGACCACGTCTTATGCACCTATCCCGCTGTGGAGAGGATCCAATTTTCAATATTTGGCAAAGGGCAACTTCTGCCAGAGGATCTGGACACATTCTCACCCAATAGAGTTATCAGTTTCATTAAGAGACTGAACTTATTGGGTGAAATATAATTAGGAGTGAGCCACAATTGACCTGCAAATGGCCGCAGTGGAGGGTCCACAAGGACCCACTCACTAATAATCTAACCTAACCTAACCTATATTAAAAAGGATTTGTCATCCGAGCTAATACCCTTCAAAGCATAATAGTTCTAGATCACAATTTTAGATATTGTCCGAAAATCTGCAAAATAGCATACTTAATGCACATATACCTGGGCGTGAATGTAAGCAGTAAAGTGGACAAATGGGAAGTACGTAGGTTCTGTTGGTTACCTATTGGCCATAAAGGGAGGGATGCCGGTAAATAAAAAAACACAGCATATACATTAGACAACCCAAATCCAAGAGAAGCTGTGCAGAAAGGGATTATACCTTGGAAAAACATAACCTTTCTCTCCGAATCAGTCATCTGACGAACTGGGTTTCGAACTCAGTAACACGCTAGGCAGTGGTTAGTCGCGTTTTGTCATATAACAGACAAAATAACCTGTTCTCACATTGTTTCATATTGTTTTACATATTATGCTAATAATTATATAGAAGGACATACGTAGACAAATTAAAACGAAAGTATAAAATTAATAATGAAATACATATAATGTATTATTCAGAATGACTAAATTGTGGTGTTAAAAATGTACAATAAATTAATATTACACGTTTTTCTGCATTGTATCAAAAATTTCTAATAATTCTCATAAATTCGATTACGCGTTACTATGTAATAATTATTGTGTCAAATTACCTTTCCTATACTATATAGTAATATTACAATAACAAAAATAACACTGAGCATTGTGGACTATATGCACACTGGCGTTAAAATGATTTATCATTTTTTACTGACTAGCGCATCATATGCCAAACACCGGTTTCACGAAAGATTCTACACGGTCGTATAAGGCAAGGCCAACTGCCAAGGAACAAGGGAACACGTGCCTAGTTGCTTATAAATTATATACATAAAGACCCGTCTTCCCGCAGCGATTCTGGTTGCACGATTGGTTGCATATATCACAGGTATATTAATAAATGCATGCATATCAATTAATTTAATTATATAGACTATTTAAAAATTATGATTTATTTATATAACTATCTGCACTGATAAATGGCAAATATTTCCGGCACCTGGTAATTATGAGTGCAAGATGAAAATAAGCTGCAAAGTACAATTCGCAATGTATCACCTAATGTTTATCGTTATTATTACATTACAAAAAAATGGCATAACCCAATCCACGTCGCGTCAGTGGTAAAAATACTTTGTCAAAAGTGTATGTAGAACCTTAGTGCACTCCTTGGACACAAGAATAACAATTATTCTTGTGCCTTGGATGCTTTTAAAAAGCAATCTACTAATTTCTATAGAAAACAATGTATAAATAGCCATTACGTCCCTGAGAGTGAGAGAGAGATTGACTAGATCTCTCCGACAGTGTACCCAATGACTCAACACTTCGGCAGACAAAAGCTACCCGGATTGATAGAACTGCATTCCTACAGGGTTACTTACAATAAAGTGACTAGCCACCTCAAAGTTCACTTTCTCACAGCGTCTGCCTCGTTCAAAAGGCTGCAAAATACTTCAGATAATAACCAGAAAATGTATTCTCTTCCTGCCACTGTTCAGTATTTTTAAAGGAGCCACTAACTTAATGTTCTTTATCTTAACTGCCACTAAATAAAGTTTTACTATTTTGAGAAAATTCTTGAAAATCGTTAAAAATTAGGGAGAGCAGGTAGTTTGGCTAATAGTCTACTTAGCAAATATAATAAATCTTATCGAAACGAGATGTCTAAAATTTTGTAATTGTTTACTGTGCACTAATTAAGTTTGGATAATTCGTTGCAATTAGTGATAAATTTATACTTGAAAACAGGAAAAATAACAGTAAACAGCATTTTTGTCTGAAAGAATATTTATTGAGTTAAACATTTCTTATTAAAGCAGGTATTTAGTACTTCTAATTGAGACAGACGTCGAATATGATGTTAATAAGTAGGTAATTAAGGAAGTTCCAATATACAGGGTGGTCCGAAGTTTACCTGACAAACTTCGACACGTGATAGAAGGACCTAAAATAAGCCGAAAAGTTCCTATCAACTTACATCCTTAGGGGATTGCTAACAAAGATACAGGATGTTAAAGTTTTGTGAAAAACAAACAATTTTTTTAATAACTCTAAAACTACGAAAGCTATCGACTTGAAGTTTTAGGGGCGGTGACGATTTTTAAGTCTCTATTGTTTCATAAAATCTTATCGTTGTACTGCCTCCAGTGGCGCCGCCAGAGGGTGGGGGAGATGAATTTTTCGCCGAAACTATGTTACGCCACTGTTTTGTGCAGTTGATTTTGAGATTGTTCGATTCAGTGTTCAATTTGGAAGAAAGAAGGTATTTTTTAGTTTTTTCGTACAACGCTTACTTTTCGAGTAAAACGGCTATTTCTGCTTTCTCTACTAAAACAGTAAAACCTTTCCTACATTAATGATAAAATTAATAATCCTAGTTGCCTTTGATAAACAATGAAACAGTGTTGTCAGTCAATGTTTGACCTGTCAAAACTAGTGTTAGTGTTGTGTACCAAGCTGCAAGATGCCAAGATTGTTCAGCAATGAAGAGTATGCTGATATTCATTTTATTTATGGGTTTTGTGATGGCAATGCTCAACAGGCAGTTCGAGAATACCGAAGGAGGTATCCAAATAGGAGACGACCAAATGTTCAAGTTTTTACAGACACCCATCGCAATTTTTGCGAAATGGGATTGCGAGATAACCGACAAAATAGAAATGAAGATCGAAGAAATATTGGAAGAAATGGAAACGGAAGAATTCTTAGAGCTTTTGGCGAAAATCCAAGTTTAAGTTCTCGCAGGGCAGCACAACAATTAGGAACATCCAAGTCTAAAGTGCTACGAGTATTACATCGAGACCACAGAAAAGCTTATCATTTATATCCCGTACAAAATTTACATCCCGGTGATACAGAGAAGCGTTCAAATTTTTGTCGTTGGCTAATTAACTCTGTAAGGGGGAATCCCGAATTCTTAAGAAAAATATTATGGACCGATGAGGCGACGTTTACCAGAGCTGGAGTAGTGAATCACCATAATATGCATATTTGGGCACACGCAAATCCTCACCAAACCCGCCTTCGATCATTTCAAAATAAATTTAGTGTAAATGTTTGGTTGGGTATTATTGGCAACAACATTTGTGGCCCACACTTCTTGCCGCCTAGGCTAAATGCAGAATTGTTTCGGGATTTCCTCACTCATGATCTTCTCGAAATAATGGGAAATGTTCCCTTGATGTACGAAATGAAAGTTGGATACAGTTGGATGGAGCACCGGCGCATTTTGGACGGGTGGTGCGCGAATGGTTGGACGATAATTATCCTGAGAGATGGATAGGTCGTGTGGGAAACAATTATAATGCCCAGGAGAATATTATAAGAGGTCCGGTAGCCTGGCCACCAAGATCACCTGACCTCACGCCTTTAGAATTTTATATGTGCGGTTATTTAAAAGAAAAAGTTTATGCTACACCGGTGACAACGCGAGATCAGCTACTTGAGCGTATCCAACAAGCTTGCAACGAGATGAGGGAAAATCATCATCAAGTATCCGTCGCTGTCAATTCCACAATTCAGAGGTGTCACAAATGTATTGAAGTGAATGGGCTTCAATTTGAGCAACTTCTTTAATTTCCTGTGTTTCACTGTTTGGTAATGAGTTTTATTTATGTTCTTAGTTTTTACATAAATTCTGTAATTTATGAAATAAATGATAAACTTTCAATAAAGTTTAGTCATGAAAATGCTTTTTACTATTTTACTCGAAAAGTAAGTATTGTACGAAAAAACTAAAAAGATACCTTCTTTCTTCCAAAATTGAACACTGAATCGAGCAATCTCAAAATCAACTGCACGAAACAGTGGCGTAATATAGTTTCGGCGAAAAATTCACCTCCCCCACCCTCTGGCGGCGCCACTGGAGGCAGTACAAAGATAAGATTTTATGAAACAATAGAGACTTAAAAATCATCACCGCCCCTAAAACTTCAAGTTGATAGCTTTCGTAATTTTAGAGTTCTTAAAAAAATTGTTTGTTTTTCACAAAATTTTAACATCCTGTATCTTTGTTAGCAATCTCCTAAGGATGTAAGTTGATAGGAACTTTTCGGCTTATTTTAAGTCCCTCTATCACGTGTCGAAGTTTATCAGGTAAACTTCGGACCACCCTGTATTTATCTGATAAGATATATCTAAAAATTAGTTTCATTGTTTGACTAACGAATATTGAGATAAATTGACTACCTACTTTTTATTTAATTGCATAAAAAGCATATTTACATTTCGTTATTTAAAAAAAAAATACAAAAGAAAGAATAGTCAATATATCCCTAATTGGTTGGTATGAGGCAGTTACAGGCATGGATGGTCTGCAATGGTTATTCCCCATCAATGTGGCATAGTTAATGAATGGAATATGCAATAACAAGTGGAAACAACTAATGGATAAGTGGAGAGTATAGTACATAGTCAATTGCCACCATTTAGGACACAAATGACAGAAAAGTGAAATATTTGCTCTCTACTTTGTTTTAGATTAGTATTCAGATATACCCCCATTTCAGATACCTGAACTTATGAGGATCAGTAATTGACTGTATCTGAAACGCAAAAATTTGTATTATATTTTATGCGTATTATATAATATTGTTACCATATTTTTCATTTGAACTGTTCTGTATAAGTACCATACCATCATAATTTAATTTAAGTTGCAAAAATATTGACATGACAAAAAATGGTGAAATGCGTATAAAAAGGGTTGTTCAACATTAAGATTATTAAGAGTTATAGGTTAACTGAGTTTTTATGTAATTCAAATAGCAACCATTATAAATAATTAATTAATGTTTGCTAACATTGTTTGAATACCTAGGTAAAAATAAGTAGACCAATCAAATTAAGTAAAAATCAGGCCCATTTTCACGATAATTTCCAACCATTCCCGACAAATACCATTCGATTCAGTTTTTTGAATTCTCATGGTCAATTTTGCCGTAAGTTATATGAGCAAGAATTTAATTTATAAACAATTAAAGTTGTGAAAATGATGAAAATCGATGTTTCTAAATATTCAACTTCAAACGCTGTGAAAACGGCAACAGATAGAGAAAAATTGCTTAGAACATTTTTTATAGAGCGTTAAATTCTCTTCAAAAAAGTCCACGACGGCATATCTCTACGATGAATAGTTAAGGCGTTACAATGAGTTAAATGTTTATTATTTTTCTACTGCGTACTGGTCAGCTGTATACGTTGTAAAAATAAGAAAATTATGAAAGATTTACAGCAAGTCTACTTTAAAATGTTCTGCGCAGGCGGTCATTACGCGGCGTACGAGTCTGTTGATCTCGCATGCGCGTTACTTGTACAGCTGATATACAGCAGAAAAATAACACCGGCACACACAAAAAAAAAGTTGTTTGTACATTTGACGCCACCTACCTCCCGACATATATTTCGACCCGCTGAATCTGAATTTGAAGTCAGTTTGGACCGTACACCCTCAAATATCGAGTAAATTGAAAAAACGTAAAAAATAGCGAAAATTGGGTGTTTCGATAATAAAAAAAATTTTGTGGATCTAAACCAAGCCTAATTTTTATGTATTTCGATCCGCTGAATACGAATCTAAAGTATATTTAGACCATAAGCCGTTCTAAATCTAAGTAAATTGTAAAAAACCCTCGAAAATTGCTAAAAATGGCAAAAAATTTTGATTATGTTGTTGAAAAAAATTTTGTAGACCCGACGTCATTTCTTATAGATTTTACAATTTTTCATATTTTCAGATTCTAAACTTGTATTTTATGCATAAAAAAAATACAAGAAACGTATTTAATCGTGTTTCATAGATTTTTTTCAATTTTTTTCAACTGCAATTTTTTGCTATTTTATCGGTTTTTTGCGATTTTTTGAGATTTTGAGGGATTAATAGGCCAAGTATATTTCAGATTCGGATTCAGCAGATCAAATTACATAAAAAATCCTCTTCGATCCGGGTCTACAAAATTTTTTCATCAACATAATCACAATTTCTTGCCATTTTTAGCAATTTTCGAGGGTTTCTTACAATTTACTTAGATTTAAAACGGCTTATGGTCTAAATATACTTTGGATTCGTATTCAGCGGATCGAAATACATAAAAATTAGGCTTGGTTTAGATCCACAAAATTTTTTTTATTACCGAAACACCCAATTTTCGCTATTTTTTACGGTTTTTCAATCCACTCGATATTTGAGGGTGTATGGTCCAAACTGACTTCAAATTCGGATTCAGCGGGTCGAAATACATGTCGGGAGGTAGGTGGCGTCAAATGTACAAACAACTTTTTTTTGTGTGTGCCGGTGTAATAAATATTTAACTCATTGTAACGCCTTAAGTATTCATCGTAGAGATATGCCGTCGCGGACTTTTTTGAAGGGAATTTAACGCTCTATAAAAAATGTTCTGAGCAATTTTTCTCTATCTGTTGCCGTTTTCGCAGCGTTTGAAGTTGAATATTCAGAAACATCGATTTTCATCATTTTCACAACGTTAATTGTTTATAAATTAAATTCTTGCTCATATAACTTACGGCAAAATTGACCATGAGAATTCAAAAACATACTGAATCGAATGGTATTGGTTGGGAATGGTTGGAAATTATCGTTTTGAAAAACCCTTAATTTGACTGGTCTAAAGGGGTCACAGTTCCATAGTCCACGGTAGAACTACCTACACTTTAATGGATATAAGGTACAACTACATTGTTTACTAGGAAAATAACATAATCCATATTATCTCTAATCCTCTAAAATTTTAAGGATTATCTTAAAGATATTTTTATGAACAAAACTTTGTGATGAATAGATATTAGAAATAGAAATACACAGGTAAACATGTTTTCTAATTTTCTTATAGCTCAGAATTGTTACATCATAGTCTGTTTTAGGATAAATCTAAAATCAAGTTTGAATTTCAAACGTATTATTTTAAATTAAATATACCCGCAGTACTGCATAGAGACAAGTGTCATAAATTTTGAAAGGGCACTGTTAGTCTTGTCATATAATAACAATTTTTTCCTTTTTTTTTTATTTACTTATTTATTTATTTTTTAGATGTAACCACCACTCTATTTCGACCACAGGTAACAAGATTAATAAATTTGTTCTTAATATTGTTGATTAATGAGGCAAAAAGTATATACAAAGTGTCGCTAAATTTATCACAAGCTATGGCGAAAATAAAATGAATTTTATGATAAACAAAAATATCTTATTAAAATTCTGTAGATTTCACTACATAATTACAACAAATCAGACTGTTGCCCTTAAACAGTATTTGTTTGTTCAATTTTGTGGACATTTATCTGGAAATCAAATAAAATTGTTGTTACTTTTCCTCTCAAAGAATTACTCGAAATGGCATCTTATTTTTAGTTATAGGAACAACCCGTTTCATATGAGGAGTAAATGGGACAATATCTGTATTTGTATTTGTGAAAAAAATTTTTTATAGCCATTTATAATAAGAATTATTATTACGATTACAAATATGTATACCTACTTCTTTGCAGATAAACAATCGTTCAGATTCCTTCTTAAAAGGAGTTAAAAATTAAAAATTTTGTATATGAGTAGTATTACTTTACTAGATATCAAATTTTCAGACGAGATTCATCCTTGATACTCAAAATTGATAAACGAGACTGGTTGAGATTTAAATAATTTTGACATGTTTGAAAAGGCATTATTTGCATATTAAACGTAAAACTAACTTTTTTTATATATGTATACTTTTAAATTAAAAATTAGACAAATCCACATAAACATTATTATGAACCTTAAAATTTTGGACATATTTACATTGTAACATGTCTTTCAAACAACTCGAAAGAACTCAAGAAATTACACAATGAACTAATCATTAAATAAAACTAGACCTGTTTCAGAACTGTTATCGCTAAACCAGTATACAAAAATAATCTTCCGGATGCAGGGAAATCCGTGGTAATTAAATAATCTGTCCCAATTTTGGTCAAAGTAGGATAAACTTTCTAGTGGAATTATTTCGGTTTTCTGATTTGATTGAAATTGAATTTAATATTTTTTATTTAGTAGGCAGAAAGATGAAATCAAGATAAGATTATTGAAGATCCAAGTGTTTTAAAAAGAATGTCAAGTAAAAACAGAAAATTACTAATACTACAGTGTGTCCCGTCTCAAGTGGACACATCTTGATATTTCGGTTATTATTGGAAAGATCGATTTCAAATTTTTCTCTATTATGAAACTCTTCAAGGCGCATCTTTTTATGATTTTCAATATATTTTCAATTTCCACACCAACAAACTGCGTTCACTCAAAAATGTGATTTTTCTATATTTTACTTATATAGCAAAAAAATTATTAAGAAAAGTTGTTTAGAATCAAAAATACCCCTAGATACTGGTTTCATCAAAATATGCGTATTTTGATATTGTTCATAAATGTTGCAATTATTCAGAAATTTTATTTTATATTAGACTTAAGCAAAGATTGCCGTGGAAACAAGAAAATACGGCAAGTGTCATAAAAAATGTCGAACGTGTACCTGTGTTTTTTTTTAAATTCTTTTCTTGCACAATGGCTGAATAGTGGTTGAGTCTGAATGAAAAAGTTGAGATAATTAGACTTACTGGCGTAAATAACCATTCTACCAGAGGTACTCCTCTCGAGAATTTAATGTAAGACATCCACTACGTCAAATTAGTTACCCAGTTGTTGCTAAAATTAACAAACTTTTCAACAAAAGTGGCAGTGTAATAAAAACCAAAAGAAAAATAAATAATCGGCAGAATGTAGATCAAGTAATTTTAGACGATTTCAATGACAATCCTTGTAGTAGCATACGAGATATGGCATTAAACTTGAATTTGACTCGCAACAAAATTGGAGATGCCTCGTCGGTACAAACTGAAGCCATTTAAACCCAAATTCCTACACACTTTGAAGGAAGGTAATGATAACAGATGCCTTGGATATTCTCTCTGGGCTCAAGGCAATTAGATATCTTAATGATCGACATTTTTTGGAAAAAAATCATGTTTAGTGATGAAGTGACATTCACCACCAATGGTGTTGTATCATCGCAAAACTGTAGATATTGGACAACAGAAAACCCATATTGGGTAATCAATAGTAAGCGACGGTATTCTGAAAAGGTGAACGTGTAGTGCGATATTTTAGCAGAAAGGGTAATAGGCCCTTTCTTTTTCTTACAAACTTTAAATGCTATAAGACTGCTACACTTTTTGAATAATGAATTAATGCAGGTAATTGATGATTTCCTACTGGCAGTGCTAAGGGATATGTTTTTTTCAACTGGATGGAGCATCGATTCACAACTCGATAATTGTCCGACTATGGTTGAATGTTAACTTTCCTCAAAAGTGGATAGGGCGAAACAGTCTTTTAATCGAGTGGCCTCCTAGATCTCCGGATATTACCCCGCTTGATTTTTATTTTTGTGGCACCATAAAAAATAAAATTTCCAAAACGAGGCCCAGAACTAGGCAAGTGCTTTGTGATAGAATCAGGCAAGCTTGTCAAAAAATTAACGTTCAAGAACTACAACTGGTAGCAAGGAATAATGAAAAACTCATTGAGAAATGTATTGCTATTGATGGTGGTTTAGTTGAAAAGGCTACACTTAAGTACTTAAATACTGTGTTAATATTGTTGCATTTACGGTTATGATTCAGAATTCTTACACAATAAACTGATTTTGAGTACTTTTTGTTTCCGTTTCCACGGTAATCTTTGCTTAAGTCTAATATATATTTAAGAATTAAATTTCTTAATAATTGCAAAATTTATGGAAAATATCAAAATACGCATATTTTGATGAACTCTTTAGGTATATTTTTTGATTCTGAACAACTTTTCTTAACAAATTTTTGCTGTATCTCTAACGATAAGTAAATATAGAAAAATCACATTTTTGAGTGACCCCAGTGGGTTGGTGTGACAATTGAAAATATATTAAAAGTCATAAAAAGATGCGCCTTGAAGAGTTTCATAACAGATAAATATTCGAAATCGATCTGTCGAATAATAACCAAAATATCAAGATGTGTCCACTTGAGACGGGACACACTTAATATAAACGAAACAAAAGTTTTTTTTGTACGAACGAGAATAAAACAGTATTTTACTGCCTTAAAATAGGGAGTAAAATGAGCGTTTATTCCCTGAGGGATCTAAAATCACCATGGAAACCAATAAACAATACAAACATAATTAACATCAAAATTTTTATTATGTCAAACATTTTATGGTAGAACAGAAAATTGAGAATCAAACATATAAACCATAAAAAGTGACTTATTTAAAATTAAAATTAATATTAATAAGGTAATTTTAGCAGTTCATAATATTTGGTAATTAATAATATTTAGTAATATGTAGTAATCTAAACGTCAAACAGAAATAAATAAAAAATAATGTCAAAGAGATAATTAAATACAAGGATTCCTCGATAAATTTGAAATAAAATACAAAAGCTTTGTGACCAAGTGTTCGCTAGTTTTTACATTTAATTTTTTTTTTGTAATAAAATTTGTGCCCGTTCGTACAAAAAATATTGTATGCAACTCGGGGAGTAAATTGTGTCTTAGTCCCTTAGATGAATGTTTCCCTAGCAGCGCCCGGGAAACACTATTCATGCCAAGACTAAAACACTCACTTTACTCCCATGGTGCTTAAATAACAACTATTATCACATTATTTTTTCTGATTTTCTTTTACATTATAAATACATTTACCTGAAATTTAAATAATTGGATGTATGTATATGATTATTAACACGTATTACCATTTTCTGTTATTTCTTATCTCATCTATCCAGAATAATCAGATTTAAAAATAACTCAAATATGATAAAGATGTGTTTTATACAGCGATTGTTTAAATTTTTGAAAAGCACACCTATAAAGAGAATACTTGAAAACACACCATGCAATCATTGTAATATTAGTTTTTCTCATGTATTCTAATATATTCGATATGATCATCGTTCCTCATGCTGCAGATGTAAAAAAAGTCAAGCCCAAACATCTCTTGCAGAAGAAGAAATTCTTAAAATGGTGGAAAAAACTCTGGGAACCAATATCAGATTAATAGAGATGCAGACTAGAGTATCAAAAAGTACAGTGAACAGAGTAATCACCGAACAACTGATTCATTTTTGTCACATTTAGCCAGTTCAAGAACCTTTACTAACTGATTCTGTTGCTCGTCTTTAATTCTCGCAAATTAATCGACAATAGAGACCTTGAGATATAAACCTACACAAAAAAATCCATGTTTTAGAAAACGTGGGATAACAAATCTCCATAACTAGTATGTTTATGCAGACGAGAATCCCCATGCCATTATGAAAATACATTTTCAGTATAAACGTGTGGATCGGTTTTATCAGTTACTTTCTGCTTGGCTTCATCAGGTTGCCAAATCGCTTCTATGGGAAGTTATTTAGATTTTCTACAAAATACTCTGCAGGATTGCTTGATGATTTGTCACTTAATTTACGGGATTTAAACATAAATATCCACCACAGACAGAATTTTGCTCGCATTGTAAGAGAAACATTGCAATGATCAGTATCCAGACTGAAGGACCGACCGAGGATACGAAGATCCCATTCCATGACCACAACGTTCACCATATTTAACTCCCTTGATTTTTTCATTTGAGGAGCATTTAAACAGAAAGTGTACTCTCTGAGTATATGAGGCATAACTGTGGAACAGGATTCAAAGTGACGTTCACAATTTGAGTAAATGAGGAAATCCTAAGAAGAGTGCAATTTAATTTCTTGCGTAGGACTGATTTATATATTACTGAAAACAATTTTTGTGAAAGATCTGTGGACTACATGTTTCTGTAAACTAGAATGCATTATTTTGTTTTTGTTAGAAACAATAAATTAATTTTGAAATGAAATAATTAAGTCAGGTTTTAATCAAAAATGTGTTAGTAATGTTGTAATAAAAAAATTAATTAAGCCAAAACTATTAGAAATGCAAACATTGTACGAGAGAAAAAAAGACACAGAAAAACTGTGTTCTAGCCAACTACTCCACCGCGATGACAAAAAAAAGGAAGCTATAGTATCACACCCAAAGAAATTATGAACAGATTTGTCTAAGAGTGGGGGTATTTTTCGCATTTTTGTTAATGCAGTTGCTATGGTTACAATGTCATAAAGTGACATCTGTACGGAGCACCAAATTTCAATAAAATCAATCAGAGCGTGTCAAAGTTATTTGAAAAAACTTTTTTCTCAACTTTGAACATAATGCTCTAGTGGCTAAACGAGGGAATTTGGAATAGAGGTAAATTTAGTTAAATCGACTTATTTTGATCGCAAAAACCTATGCTCCGTGTACACGGAATATTGGCACACTTTGTATGACAACTATACCCTTTAACCATTTTATTTACCAAAAAAAAAGAATTGCACCCAGTTTTAAAAAATTTTGGTACACTACAAATTAAAATTATCATTTCAAATACACCCTGTAGATACATATATGGAACTGGAAATCTTTCAAATATTTGAAATTTATCATCACTTATTAGCTTATCGGGATATTGAAATTCGTAATTAAATCATTCTTTTAACTAATACTTTTATAGCTGTTAAAAAGGTGTAGGTGTCATCTCTTAGGAAGACTCAAAAGTGACAAACTTCTACTTTACAAGAAAAGTTTCTAACTCTATCTTTGTCTTCCATACACTCTGAGAGAACAGCTTTATATTACACCATCTCTCTCTAATCAACTCAGCTGAGCCGACTATCAGTTTTCTATACTACCTTCCGTACCAGCACACGAACTTGTTGTGGAGGCTATTACGAGAAAATAGAGGGGGATTCCATCCAATAGCGGTTTCCACAAAACCCCCCCACTCCTGGGTTCTCTTAGCTTGCGAGCGTTCACTGTGCCTTGTCAGGCCTGTAGTTCGCTTCAAGCGCACAGTTAAATACACAGTAGACTAAATTAGGCCCGAACTGCCAGGGACAATTAACCACTTAATTAACATTTTGAGTGAGTGAATTTGTGAGAGTGTAGTGTTTTGCAACAAGGAACAATGTTTGATGTTTTTGGCTCCGTTAAGGGGCTGCTAAAGATCGATGCAGTGTGCATCGATAACAACATATTTCGCCTGCATTATAAAGCGACAGTGATTATTTTAATAGCTTTCTCTCTACTGGTGACGAGCAGACAATACATCGGGGACCCGATCGACTGTATAGTAGATGAAATCCCTTTAAATGTAATGGACACATACTGTTGGATTTACTCAACTTTTACTATACCGAACAGACTGACAGGACGCGTCGGTCAGGACATAGTTCAGCCAGGGGTGGCTAGTCATGTGGACGGTAAGGACGAAGTTAAATATCATAAATACTATCAGTGGGTGTGCTTTGTCCTTTTCTTCCAAGCTATGTTGTTCTACGTGCCACGATACCTTTGGAAAACGTGGGAGGGTGGACGCATCAGAATGCTGGTCCTTGACCTCAACTGTCCCATCGTAAGCGACGACTGCAAAAAGGACCGAAAAAAGCTGTTAGTAGATTATTTCGCTGTTAATCTGCACATGCAGAATTTTTATGCTTTCCGATTTTTCATATGTGAAGTACTAAACTTTATCAACGTCGTTGGCCAAATTTTCTTCATGGACTTCTTTTTGGACGGGGAATTTAGTACATACGGTAGCGATGTACTTAAATTTACCGAGCTTGAACCGGAAGAACGTGAGGACCCCATGTCAAGAGTGTTTCCTAAAGTAACAAAATGTACCTTCCACAAATATGGTCCTTCCGGTTCGGTGCAGAAGTTCGACGGTCTTTGTGTGCTTCCACTTAATATAGTTAATGAGAAAATTTATGTGTTCCTGTGGTTCTGGTTTGTGTTTCTTAGTGTCCTCTCAGGCATCTCACTCATCTACCGCTGCTTCGTCATCTTAGGGCCTAAACTTCGTCTTTACCTGCTTCGAGCCAAATGCCGTATCGCAGCCTCAGAACAAGTCGAAACCATCGCCAACAAATGCGAGATCGGGGACTGGTTTGTCCTTTATCAACTAGGCAAAAACATTGACCCTCTTATCTTTAAAGAAGTGATATCGGACTTGTCGAAGAAACTGGAGGGTAAAGAGACAGTCTAACTGTGTATGTATCCCGAACGAAATGAAAGACGAGTGTGCCTTTATGAACAATTAAATAAAAAAGACGCATGCATACGCTTGGTAGGTAACAAAATTTGTTATCGATTTACCTGCTGCACAGGGCGCACCCTAAACTCGCGGTTGGAACATCATTCCAAGAATATATATCTATTTTAATTAAAGGACCAATTACAAAGTTCTGTGATGACAGAAAAGACTGTAATCAATCAACGCTTTCCGGCCACCAGCCTTTGGGTTCGGCTGTGATAAATCATTTTTTATCTTAAGGGTACAATAGCTCAAATAAGTCATTCCAAAACTGTTCTTATCACTTATTCCAAAATTGTTTTATACTTTGTTCTGCCAATTTTACATTTATTCATTTAATTTGACTTTGAATAAATCCGTAACAGGCAATAAGTCGGAGACCCGTTTTCGCCGCTAGCTAAGAAAATGAGTGCAACACAGAAGATGGCCTTGCCTTCTTCATCGAGCATGTAAAAATTATCTTGCCGTTTTCATTTCCAAAAAAAAAATCATGCACGGTGCAGCCGGCGAAATCGCATTCTCTGTGATAGATCTGATATGATAATGAAAAAAAAATGCTCTGTTTGTATCATTACCTAGCATGTAATTATCAATCATTAATTTAATACATATGTGATGTTTAGACTATAGTTTAGATTAAGTTCCATACGTACAATTCCAAGACGAAACGTTAAGACGCGATTTACATTCGATTTTTTATAATCTTTTAATTTGTATAAAAATATGTGTTCAGACTATGGTTATATATTGTATATTATAGAATTTAATAAGCCAAAAGTGCCTTTAAAATTTGTATGGAATTATTATATTTAAAAAAGTAATAAAATAAGTGTTTTAATTAATTATGTTGTTTATTTTGTTCTTTGCAACTACGATAATTTTATGTTGATTATATTAATAAAATATTATGTATGCAGGATGAGCTGAAGGAAACATGACTGTAGATGTTCTTTCAACAAATTTTTTTTTATTTATTAACCAACTTCTTAAAAAAAGGTTTAAATAAAAGTAAATATTTCATAGATTACAGAAATGCCCTCATTTTTAAAAAACAATAAAACCAAAATGGCGGACGGTTCTAAATTTCCTTTAAATTTAAAATCGTCCGTAAATAATGGAAAAAAATTCATTGGCTTCTCTACGATAATTTGAAATAGAATAAATATTTGTAAAATATAGAAAAGAACTTTTATTTCATTTTTATCTCAAATTCTAAATCCGCTTATGCTCACAAATAAATTTTTCACATTTGAACAATTGAAAATATTTAAAAATTTTTTAAATAACTAGCCATAAATAAGGCCATAACTTATTTCTGTTTCACACCAAAAATGTATAGTCCTGAAACTGTTAAAGTTAGAGAAAAATTTGAGTTTAAGAAAATATTTCTAAAACAAAGTATATATCAAGGACACAGTGACATATTCGGGTTACAGAGAATTTCGAGATATAGAAGTTCGACTGTATTTATTTTTTTAGTAATACATATATGTGATTCACAGTATTAAACATGTAAAAATACAAAAAGAAATATTATCACATAACTAGAAACAAAAAAATATAAATCATTGACAATATTTAAAGAATGTAAGCTGTGACTATGTACAAAAATACATTATACTTTTGATTTCTTCATGAAACTATAAAAACATTATAAGTATTTATAAGTCTTACAATTAAGCAGGATATGACATTTTCCAATTTAATATTAGGCTTATCCGAAAAATAAAATCGAATTTAATTAATCCCTCTCATGGTCAAATTGCAGAAGAGCAATTCATAATCTATTTATGAGCCAATTTAAAATTTCACAAACTTGTTGGGTAAAGAAATATCATACCAATAGAAAAAATCGGATGAAGAAACAGTTGTAGAATATCCTTCTCAATGTCTGTTAAATCGGGTAACATCTATAGGTTTGGAAGACTATTAAATTAAAATTAAAGAATGGGATAAGCTAAAATATGTATACGATTTTTTTTACGGAATCCAAGTCACATTTTTTGTGATAATTGTCTAATCCGATATAAATTAGAAGGAGTGAAAACTAACAAAAAACCGCAACCTCATAGTTCTCCGTTCTTGAGATATCGCGCCCACAAAATTTTGATAACATACATACGCACACATACTCATAGAGACGTCAATCTCACTTTTTTTTTTTTCGTATATTATTTAATGTATTTGACTTCCTTTGTGTTATAAATGTATTCCTTTGCCATACAGTTTTGAATTTTTTGTCTTATGCATAAAGCTAGTTCCTTATCTTTTCTATTTTTTGCTGGTAAGACTGTTATCTAACATTATTTATACAATATTTCATCGCAGTGTGATATTCCTAAATTATGTTAATACTTGTACCTATCATTTTATTGCTATGGAGATGACGGGTTTATTCTGAGGTAGTTAAATTTGTCTTATGCAATCGTATTCATTAACGACAAGTTTTTATTCAATATTCAAATTAAGGTAAATGAGGAACAGGATCGTACTAACTTATCTTTTTTTATTTTATTCGGAAATCATTGTACAATAAACCGAAGGGCAATAATATAGCATTCATTTATTTAATAATTTTGTAATATTGTCAAAGTTAAAAACCAAAATATTACTTAAATAAATAGAAAAATCAGTCGGTTTTTAACATTTCAGTAATTAGTTGTGAACTTATGCCAGATAACACTTTATTTCTAAATGAGCCCTTATTTGTATATAATTTAATCGAAGTTCCTGTAAAATTGTTTAGAACACAATTTTCGGATTGCAAAATATCCAGCAATAATAATTGATATAATTTGAATAAATTTGTGTAATGTAATGTAAATCAGCGCATTTGGTAAAATTTATAATTTTTGGGGGAAAATAGATATTATTTCAATTTTCAAACATAAAAAGAAACGAGGAACAATTTGGTAATTACTCTATGCTCAAATAGTACCTACGCTACCATTTATAAAATAATTATTATACCTTTTCTGAAATCCTATCGAACAATTACTTTTGGAAGTTTGTTGAACCCATGACTACAAAGAACGGTACTAGTATACTAATACACACTACATACTATATAAAAATAAACAGAAACCCTATGTGATTGATAAAACTACAACCATTAATAATGCCTATGAAGAATCGATTATTCCACTCGTATTAAATTGTTTCCTAAGAGCACGCAAAAAATTTTCATCGCTACTATTAAATTGCAAAATAAATGTAAAAACTAGCTACAAATTTAAAGCAAACTTTCACAAATATGTTGACGGAAAACACTTTAATTTAAATAAGTACATATTTATGCTGTGCTAAAATTTTGAGGAAGTTAATGTTTTTAATATTTGTAATTTAATATTTGTGGTCAATATTAATTTTTTTTGTCATATTATGAATATACTATATATTTTATTACTAATAACGACTGACGAGTTATAAAAATATAAAAATTCTGTCTATGA
Organism: Rhamnusium bicolor; assembly: GCA_029963845.1. Taxonomy (NCBI): domain Eukaryota; kingdom Metazoa; phylum Arthropoda; class Insecta; order Coleoptera; family Cerambycidae; genus Rhamnusium; species Rhamnusium bicolor. The sequence continues at coordinate 60,502 of JANEYF010004284.1, read as the reverse complement.
CCCTGATATTTGAAAATAGGGTGATCGGTATCACCCTAGATTTATTCTTCTATTTTCTTGGATACCAATAAAGGGTATATCTTATGGCGATTTTTAAATTCCGTGAAATGTGTATAAAAGGGCCAAATATGATAACAACACTGCATGAATATTGGCCGTCTACAGAGTAGCACATGAATATTACCAAGATTTATTTAAAAGCCTCTCTAGATGCAAATAATTGTGACATAATAATAATTTCTATTAAAATTGAAAGTTAAAGAATTTGTTAGCGATGATTAGATTATTTTGTTCGATCAACAGAATGCCTCTAAGGTTCAAGTTTTTAGGTTGGTTTCGGAATCTGAACTCATCCAAAGACCGATATTCAGATTATTGAAATCATATGATTGTGGCCATTAATATCTTCAAGAATTTCTATTATATCATATTTGTCGATTACCATCATAGTGCCAGTTGTAAATGGAAAAATTAAAATATTTCTTATGAATTTTGCTATTGTCATTTTGTGGAAATTATATAGGTACCAAAATTACAAAAACAACTTATTTTGATTCATTAGTGATTGCTACAAAACCTAAACAATTTTAGTATAGTAATTACTGAGCTTACGGTCCATCACGTCAATGAACTAAAAAAAATTGAATAGACAAATTTTCGAACCTCATTGTCAGAAAACTTATGGTATTTATTACCATGCGCTGTATGTATATTACAAAAATCGCTTAGAACATTATTGGTAGTAATAAGCCTTCCTGCAAATTAAAGAGTTATTTTTCTCAAAATAAAAAGGTTTTCGACAATATAATGTCAGGGAAATAATAAATCTTCCCCTTCTTTTCTTTGAATAACCTTGCCAGTTTCGATACAGATGTAGAGCTTTCAAGAAAAGAAGGAGTAAATATAGAGAACCATACTTTAAAATTTAACCAGGAAATGCCAAAACATAATTACCTAATTTTAATATTATATTTCACATTATTTTATTTTTGTAAAGCTCTTTTAAAACATGTCTACTTTATCATTACTGCCATCTATTTTGAAGGTACAGTTTGGTATACAAATAAGTTGTGAATTGTGTTAAGTCAGTCAAATTTAACCCCCAGTAATTAATATTAACATCTGTCGATGGTGTATTTTAGAGACAGTGTGAATTGACATCTATTAATAGATAATTCATATTTTCTTTATACTGAACGTGTCAACTATGTTAATTTTTAACTTATCATATTTCAGTATAGATAGAGGAAGAAAGAGCAACATGGAAAGTGTGATCAGCTGAATGTAGAAAAAGGTTACTTGCCAAATAATAATATAATAATAATAATACTTCTTTATTTATAGCGACATATTTTTATATAGTAACACTTTGAATATATAGAGTGGCTCACCGAAAACGAAACAGAACTCAAGTTCTTTTTTTTGGTAAATATTACAGTCAACCTCCATAATTGTTGCTATTGGTCAGATTCTAATCCGAGGATATTTCACGAAGTACACACTCAACACTCAGAAAAATTTAATTTTTGGGCTGGCATTATTGGTAACTATCTCGTAGGCCCTATTTTCTTAAATGGTATTTGACTCAAGAGAAGTATTTACAGTTGCTAGGAGCCAAAATTGATCCAAGGTTAACTGATATTATTGAGAATTATGACGATCACCTCGAAGATCAATTGATATATAAACAACTTGAATGAAAGGTTTCCGGTTCAATGGACTGGAAGGGGGGGGTTTTCTTTTATGGGGTCACTTAAAATCTGAAATTTACGGAACTCAACGGGTGTTCTTAGAAGATTTACGCCAACGAATAGTAAACCAATGCCATCAAATCACTTCACAAATGATGCAGAATGTGCGACAAAGTTTTTTGAGCAAAATCTTTACTACTGTATTGAAGCTGGTGGTAACCATTTCGAACAATTGCTCAACTGACATGTTAATAACTACTTTATTAAATTCTCTATCTATATAAAACACTATTTATCGAAAACCGTTAGTGCAAATTTAAAAAAGTAAGCTATTATTGTAATGAGAATTTAACAGGCTTTAAAACAATATGCTCCTTGGTAATAAATTCAATGGGTCCGAGCGTTTTTTCGAAAACATGATCATACAAGCAGAAAACACGCCTATGTATACTTCTACATTTAAAACGCAATTTCTTGAAAACTATTAGTTCAAATTTAGAAAGTAAGATACTACCGTAAAGAGCATTTAACGGACCTTAAAACTATACGTTACTTGATCCACTTGCTATTTAAAATTTTAGGGGTAGGTCCTACCACTGCTTAAAGGTTGAAGTGACGCGATAAAAAATACCCAATAAAAGTGTCCCCTCTTGATAATAAAATCAACAGTTCCGAGCGTTCTTCGAGAAAATGATCACACAAACAAAAAATACGCCTGTTTATTCTTTGAAACATATAATCTAATTTCAAGAAAAAAATAATGATATAACTATTGGGTATTACGAAAGCATCCTTCCAAACCTAACATGATAATAATAATAAATATCTATAGTTTTTTATATTCTGTACTGTCATTCTTATCTGAATGTACTAATATAAAAGTTTTAGGTATATAATAAATCACAAACAACACTTCCAATACTTTTTATCATAGAAGCTGTTAAAACAACTACTCGGTCTAGGAGCAAAAATTGCATTGAATTAAATAACAGAGTTCTTAGTTTTAGAAGCAAAAAAAATATTTAGAATAAAAACGTGTTAACTCACCAAAAAGGAACATTTTCACACTCAAGAAATGATTTCTTCTAATGCAAATAGATATATCGGACTAGGAGTTTTCGTTTTGCATAGTAACTAGATGAAATTATTTCTTGAGTGTGAAAAATTTTCCCCTTTGGGGAGTTAATATTTTTTAATCTAAATACTTTTTTGCTTCTAATGCTAAAAACACTGATTTTTAATTCAATGTAGTTCTTGCCCCTAGACTGAGTAGTTGTTTTAATAGTTTCTATTATAAAATGAATTGGAAATATTGTTTTTGATTTATTATATGCCTAAAACATTTATACTAGCACATTCAGATAAGGATGACAGTACAAAATATAAAAAGCTATAGATATTTGTTATTATTGTCATGTTAGTTTTGAAAGAATGCTTTTGTAGTACCTAATAATTATTTTATTATTATTTTTTAGAAATACGAAGCAATAATATGTCAGATTATTTTAAATATAACCTAATTTTATGAATATAAAAAATTAAAACCTTCACGTTGTTTGTAATTTGCCACTGCCCTCTGGCTGGAGTTTTATAACAGTATTTTAAAACCTTTAAAGTAAGGCTGGGAATCGAATACGAATAATTCGAGTATTCGAATATTCGAGTATTCGAATACGAATTATTCTAATGGGAAATTATTCGAATATTCGAATATTCGAAATATTCGAATACTCGAATATATTCGAATACTCGAATATATTCGAATACTCGAATATATTCGAATATTTTAATACTCGAATACGTTCGAGTATTTGAATATTTGATTATATTTGAGTACATTTGAATATTAAATATATTATTAAATTATGTACGAATAGGTATGCAGTATGCATCCAACCAAAGTAGGTAGATAGTAGGTATAGGTAGGTACCTACTCTAAAATCCAAATATATAAATAGACCACGTCTTACTCCCAGTCAAACTATTCCATCTCTTTCTCGCCTCGACCTTATTCTTACTTTACTAAGGCAGGGGTTAAAATGAAATTTTAAATTTTAGAAAACCTGTAAATATTTAACTATTGACTTTTCATGTATTTGTTTTACCTTCACAATCTGCGTCTTTTTTTAAAACATTCTAATTTTAGAGCACTTTTATTTTTTTTCGAAAATGGAAAAATAGTTATGACACGAAGTATAATAAACTAGCTCTGTTTTCGTTTTATTTAAGCTTCAGTAGTTAAATGTGAACAATAGCGTCTCAATCCTAAAATAAAATACTAACTAAATAATTCTGACCCTTCAAGCACATGTACAGGAGACATACCCTATTGTGGGTATGGGAAGCAAATCAAATTGCCTGCTTAGTGGATTACGTCACGACTATTATTGTGGTCTATCCAACCAAATACTCAAGTAGAGTATTGACTATTCACTAGTATTCAGTGCTATACCTATTAATAATGAATATTCGAGGATCCGGATTATTCGGATACCTATTCGAATAATTCGGATTATTCGAGTATTCGAATATTCGAGTTATTCGAATAGGTATTCGAATAATACGAATTATTCGAATATCCGAATACTCGAATAATTCGAATATTCGAATATTCGAATACCCGAATAGTTCAAATATTCGAATATTTTTTCGAACAAATATTCGAATACTAAAATATGGAAAATTCCAAGCCTTACTTTAAAGCTAATGTTTCACTATAAATTAAACTAATTGTGAGTTTATATAATCCTAAAAATTTCATTATGGTGATGTTTTCATCAGTTACCCAGCGTAAAACTATAAATCGCCCTTATACTGTTTATAACCTTGACAATTAGATACGAAAACTAATTATTAACAATCGTCATCATGTGACATTAAATACCGTATTTTTTTAATAAAACAAAATTGCAGCTGCGCTGATCTGTCAAAGACAATGTAAACAATTTGGATTTCACAGTGCTGAGAAGGTTATATTCGCGATATGTTAAAATTTTGAATTCACTGTATCATTTGCCTCGAGAGAAATTGAAATGTTGAAAATCTGACAACTGGATCTAAATTCAGAAAGAAATTTAACACCAGCTCCTGCGCCAATATTTCAAGCTTACAGTTTAGGTAATATTAATTGTTTAATTTTTAATGACCAGGAATTATATAATGGAAAACATGGTGCGAACCATCGCTAACACTTTGTGATAATAAATAGGGGGCTTTATTTGATAATTATGACATTAATAAATAACTATATTCCACAATTAACTAAAGTTTTGTGAATTTTACTGTTTCCCTTTTGTACTAATATATTTTCTTTCTTATTTAGATTACACATTATAGCGGAAGATGTCGACTTTAAAATTAAATTTTGTTTTACCAAATATACAATTTTATATACAGGGCGCCAGGGTGCCCCATAATTAAGTACCTTTCTTCAAAGGGTTGATAGAACTAAAAAAAAGAAAAAAAAGTTGAGATTTGTATATAAACATTTGCCTTAAATCAGTTCATGAGGCAGCTACAACTTCAAAGGGGGTAAGTACGACACAGTTATTTGCCAATAAATTCAAAACGTCTTAAGTTGCAAAAATTAAATTTAGATCATTTATTAATTTCATAATGTTACACATTTTGTCAAATTGTTGGGGTGGACTCTCTCTATAACTTTTTTGTTTTAATTTTTTTCAAATATTTAAAACGGAAAAAGGCACCAACGTTAAAAACTGCATAAAATAAGGTACTCTTACTAAATTTCGATAGGAGCCAGTTTTGGAGTTATTTGTATTTTAATATTGCAATACAGATAGGTTTGCAATAATGGAAAGTAACTCTCCAAAATAATTCCACAATATGTTCAACTATTGCTTTGTAGAGCAACTTAAAATATAGCTTTACGCAATGAAGTATGTAAAGTACAAAAAAACATTTTTATTTATAATAATTTTCTAATTAATATTATTTTAAGTTTGTCAAGTTCAGACGATATCAAGAATAACAAAAATAGACTACTCGTTTATAAACATTTGTTAAATTACATGCTTCATTTTAAATTGCTCTACAAAACAATAGTTAAAATATTGTGGAATTGTTTTTTTGGAGGTATGTAGTACGTTCCATTATTGCATGCCTATCCTGTATTGCAATATTGAAATACAAAGAAATCCAAAGCGATGGTTCCGATCGAGATTTAGTAAGAACAACTTTTTTTATGCAGTTTTTAACGCTGGTGCCTTTTTCCGTTTTAAATGTTTAAAAATAAATAGGACAAAAAATTATAGCGAAAATTTGCCTTCGCCCTCCTGTAACTACCCCAACAAATCACGATATTTAAATAAAAATTTGACAAAATACCCCAGTTCCCAAACGCTCATGTGATATTATGTATAAACATCATATGGAAATCGGTGGGGACTCAGACCTGGTATGATGCACTGACTCTATACCAACGTAATAAGACCTACAATCACGTACGCTAGTGTGGTAGCCTAAGACAACCCAAGCAGCGGCAACCAACAAGCTGAGCCGGATACAGAGACTGGCTTGCTTGGGAATAACAAGTGCCATGAAAAGCACTCCTACTGCGGCCATGAAAACCCTTCTGAATCTTCCTCCACTTAGCAAAGTGATTCAGGGGGAGGCGAGAATGGGAGCCTACAGGCTGCAGAACTTAAATGGCCCGAATCTGCATAGCGCACGATCGGGACATATGAGGATATCAAACATAGTTGAAGATCATATACTGAATATGAGACCAGACTACATGACACCAAAATATACGTTCCACAAACCTTTCGACATCATTATTTGAGAGAGGGGGGAATGACATACAGGAGCTCCAGACATTCTATGCAAGGGACTGACCTGGTACAGAGGCGGGTCTAGGACAGAAACAGGAGCTGGGGCAGGAATATATGGAGAAAGACCAAGGGAGAGTATAAGCCTCTCACTGGGATACTACTTCTCTGTATTCCAGACAGAAATCTGCGCGATACTACAATGTGCACATGAAAACATAAGCAGAGCGTACGAGAATCAACAAATATTTATCGTATCGGACAGCCAGGCAGCACTAAAGGCACTAGCCTCATACAAAGTGTCATTAAGACGGGTATGGCAATGTCATGAAGAGCTCAGAACTCTGGGAGAACGGAACAGAGTTAAATTACTCTGGGTGCCCGGACATTCTGGGATATCAAGCAACGTAAAAGCAGACGGCCTTACTAGACAAGGATCTGCTGATCAATTTCTCGGCCCAGAACCCGTGCTGGGTATTCCCAATTGCTCAGCAAGAGGAATCATCAAAGACTGGATCAAGAAGCAACATAACAATTACTGGAAGAACATTCCACGCAACCGACATGGGAAAACACTAATCAAGGACCCATGCTCCAAACAAACTGAAGAACTGTTAAGAATGACTAGGTTTCAGTTGAAAACAGTAATAGCGCTTCTAACAGGACATATGGCTGTTAAAAAGCACCTGCAAACAATGGGAATGCATGATGGTGACTTAGACTGCAGACTATGTGGGAAAGACTCAGAAACCGTGGACCATATCATATTCGAATGCGAAACATTAGCTCGTAGGAGATACAATATATACGGGCAAAGACAAACCGACCCGGAAACCATCAGAACTCATCCAGTCATATACCTGTACCATTTGATCAGTGGCACAGGGGTACTGGAATGGGTAGTGTAAAGCAAAATAGGGAGTGCACAATAAGCCCAGGAGGCTGCAGTGCCCTCGAAGTCAACTCAGATGAGCCTAGGGAAGGAAAAAAAATGTATAAACATGTTTTCCATTTCGCCCTTTCACCCCTACTATTTGCAACAAATATTTATAAAAAAATACACTGGATGCCAAACAATTCTGTTTTTATTTAACACTAGTATTATGTTGTAATAACCCAAATGGGGAATATGTCGTGCAGGGTGGACAAATTTCGATGTTTTTATAGGGTAACTCAGTAACTGTAAGAGATACAAAAAATGGAAGACACATTCACTATCTCCTTTTTTTTTGAGTCAAATTCATTGGAGAAACCAAAAATTTGCTATTGTCTTTTATTTTCGAGTTATAAACAAAAGTTCGATTTTTCGACTTTTAGACATATGTCAATACCTTGGTTGTATGTGATGTTATAAAAAAACAACTTTTACATTCTTCAGGCACTTTTTTCTGTATAATACAGTAGCGTCGAGAAAATTTATAAAAAAAGTGCAATTTCGAGTTATGGCATAAAGTTATATTTTTTAAATGGGAATCATAGTTGGCTATAGTTTAGTTAAAAAGGAAATTTTTTTCTCTTTCAAACTATATATCATATGTGGGGTCACTTTTGATGTGTAAGTATTTAATAGCGAAAATAATCTTTTAGTAGATTACTTTTCGTGTTTTTTATATTTATTCCAAGTAGGCGTGTGTCATCTATGACAGTGTTTATCCGTTTGTCAGTAAATTGCATATTAATAATTTTATTTCCATCATAATTACACCCCATTTAATCGTAAAAGTGAAGATGTCCTACGATAGTTACGAGACATTTGATATGCTAGAATGCTTTATTCAAAGTAATAACAATTGTGATATTGCATCCGAAATATATTTAATTGTGGGTCCTTCAACAAGCCAAGTGAATTGGTCTCAAAAAAGAGATCGAGAATGTGTCTTCCATTTTTTTGTATCTCTTACAGTTACTCTATACAAACATCGAAATTTGCACACCCTGTACAAATTTTTGAAAAATTAATTTCATACCAAACAGGCACCCATGAACTAAATTTCATAAGTTAATGTTTCAGAGAACTACTACCCCTGTCTTCAGTAATTCGTTTTACAAATTAAAATTTTGAATTTGAAACCCGGTAAATCTTTTGAAAAAATTACCGTATTCGATTTCGAAGAGCCGCCTCTTAGCTATAAAATAATTTAATTCTCGTAAATAATTCGATTTGTTACTATACAGGTAAAATGATACTACATCCATTCCCAGGAAACACTAACACGTCAGTATCAGTTACAATACACTTTCTTCTTAAAAACGAAAAAATAATTATTAACTAATTTATATTTATAGAAAACCTGCACTACGTACCTACAGGCAAAATAGTACCAATATAGTGCATAATTTGAAACCATTTGCTGTATTAAAATTGTTTCTTCAGTTCAATGGAAGGAAATATACTAATAAAATAGACATAAATATAAGATACAGTGAACAGTTTTTCAACTAAAATACAGGGTATCCAAATAATGCGTCACTGTCCAATATCGACTATGTTAGAAGACTGTGGAAAAAATTTTTTTTTATAGAAATATTGTAGCGTCAAAATTCGCACACTTTAATAATATTTTGAAATATACAGGGTCTTGCTACAGCTCTACGAGATTTTAAATTGTTTTGTACAATAATTATCTGGTCGACTGTAAATATTTGATTCTGACGTAAAAATTAATCTGAATTTGAAGCTAACTTCCAATACATTGATCTACTGACATTTTTTAAAATATATACAGAAAAACTTCTCTTATTTTGTCTTTCATATTTTCTTTTGTAGTTGTAGGAGCTTTGTACACTTACCACTTTCTTGTCAAATTATTCCCTAAACCTTTTTAATAATTTTTAGAAGGCTGTCTCCCTTCCGGACTTAAAAATAAGTATAAATACTGAAATACTTTGTCATAATAGTTAATAATTAAACGTCAATGACTTTCAATTATTCTCATTTTATGTCAAAATCATGGCAATTAGATTAGTTAAAAAGAAGTGTAATAATTTAACGGTTTTTAAAGTAAAAGTAAAAATACTCTGAATATATCGATTTTAGGTATTGGACATTATTCATAAAAATTATAGAGAACTAACATGCCCATTCAAAAACGTAATAACAGAATTGAGGCAATCGCATCAGTGTTTATGCAGTCCACACATGCTCCATTGGAGATAAATAAAGGTGCAAATCGTTTCTTTGTATCACAGTCGTAGAGTACAGATGTACTTACTGTCGCCAACATTCACCTTGACCGCGAAACTCTTTCTCCAGTCCAGTCTATTATTAGCTTTCAAGTTGTGTACACGTTAAGTCACTTGGGCGTATTGCATATTGTTTTTGTGTCTTTATTTTATTTGTTGTACTGTATTGTTCATATTAATTTAATAATAAAGCATAGCAGACGTACGCAGGGGTAGAAAACGGCCATTTGCTGACAAAGTGAATAAATTCATAGATGAATTCCCGGATTTATTCTATGATGGTGCTAAAATAATTTGTAAAGTGTGCGAGAAAGATTTGTTTTGCTGGGATAAGCGTGATTGTGGACTTCACGTAAATGGTGTACACTATAAAAATATAAAAAATGGCGTGCCTTCGACAACACAGTTTATGTTTGATTTACTATTAATGCTGCTTGCCTGTGGTGTTCCGCTGCACATACTCGATAAACAATCTTTTCGATAGTTCTGGAATAAATACAATGCCCAGGTGAAATTACCAAGTCGCACAACGTTATGTAATTATCTACCAACTGTACACGTAGACATGGTAAATAAGATGAAATGTGAATTAAAAAATAAACGGCTGTGGTTATCAGTCGATGAGACAACAGATTGTAAAAAAAATTTCTATTTTAAATGTTATAGTACGAGTACTGGACCCTCTTAAACCCACAGTTCCACTGTTATTAGCTAGCAAAAGACTAAGTCAGTGGTCTAGCGAAACAATTACCAGAGTGGTGCTGGAGACGTTAGAAAAATTTGAACTGTCAAAACGTCAAGAGTTGATGTTTGTGACAATGCGTTCGGTAGGCCGTTCTTTGCAAGAACAAGGTTGTACGTTTATACATGTTACGTGTAATGTGCATGCTTTGCATCTTATGGCAAAAACTATTCGAAACGGTTTTCCAGAGGTGGATGCATTAATAGCAAGTACAAAAAAAAGTGTTTCTTAAATCTCCTAAACGTCTCCGTGCATTTCATAGCAAGTGTTCCGGTATTCCTGAACTACCACAGCCGATTCTTACACGCTGGGGAACATGGTTGCAGGCAGTTTTTTTATTATGCTGAATGTTTCCAACAAATAAAAGCTGTGATACTACAATTCAATCCAGATGAGGCTGCAGCTATTAAGGAAAGCCAGACAAAATTCGAAGATATTTCCGTTAAAACAGCTTTAAAAAATATTGGGAAGAACTATAAACCATTACATGAAAGCATAAAAAAATTAGAAAACAGTGCGTTGTCGTTAGCAGTCACTGCAAATAGTGGACGAAGTAAATCTACCGCTACACGCTATAGGTGACGCAACAAATGAGCGCGTTAAAGAAAATTTTGCAAGTGTGTTAAATAAAGACACCGGTTTTACCAAATTAAGACAAATATGTGATGGTGCAGCCCCAGATCCGTTAAATGCGTTCTAAGACTATTTTACGTATGCGTGTATTACATCAGTAGATGTCGAACGGTCGTTTTCAAAATATAAGAATATGTTTTCACCAAAGCGAACATCACTCATGGAGACAACCATAGAAAGATACCTGATGCTGCAAAATGGCTACACATCTTCTCCAGTTTGTGATAAGCAAGCTAGTTCATCAAGCTAGTTAAGAGGGTAAGTTTTACATACATTGTTATAAATTGTAACTGTTTATTGTTTCTTGTATTAGTTAATTTCGCGTACGCCACTGTCTCACGGAACATTTTTGACAGCCCTAGGGATATATCAGAATTCAAAGCCTGAACTTTCTATTCGATGTACTGTGGAAATAAGAAATCTCTAGTTATTCCGATAGGTAACGATGCAGTATTGTTTTGCTGGGCCATAATCTCATCAGTTTCCCCATTGTACTATATCAACCGGTTGAAGTACATTGTTGTCTTTAAAGAATACTAGTAGTAGTGATCTATTTCGTATATATTGCCTTGTATAAATATAATGCATGAAGTACTGGCTGCATGTGCAAAGTTTTCTAATATTACGTCGTTCCTCTCAATATATTCTCACTTGCGACCACAAACGATTCACAGACAAAACCAAGACTTCGTCACTGAATATAACTGAACGCTATAATAATGAGTTCTTTATTTGGCATCACTACAATCAATAATCATACCCTTAGATCAAGGAGACTAGTCTTCCTATATTTTGAACTTACTATGCCAACCATTACAAAACCACTCCATATTTCATTAAAATCTGTCTGTTATGTATCCCAATACATCAATGCAGTAAGAAGACTTCAGTTCAGCCATCTCGCCATATCTCTTCAAGAAATATTAACCTCCTTCATACCAACAATTCCACCTCTGTTAGAAACTAGAATCATTAAACTGTTGAAACATTCGGTCACATGACTTCTGCGCATTTTAAAACAACAATACAAACCTGTATTCTTGTTGAATTTCATAAAATAAAGATCAAAATGAAAATTTCTTAAATTAACAACTGCAACATTCCTCTCACTCAAAATGTTATTATAGCAGTAACGAGTTGAATCAAAAAGTCGTTTTTCGTTGATATTTACGAATATCAAAGATATTAATTCAAGTTCCCCTTTTATGAATGGTAGGGCAAATATTCCAAATGTGTCTCAACAGATTTGATTAGGGAATCAAGTGATGGAATTAAATGAACTAAAAAAAATTTGTCATGCATTTAATAGGTGTTTGCAAATTGTATAATTTGTAAGGGGTTGAATACTGCCCTGTAAAAGAGTTCAGTAGTTTTTCTTTTCCGGTGCAGTTTTCTGTTATTTATCTTACAGATGGTTTAGTCAATAAATGATTCTTTACAAAGAATGTGCATATTTTTTAAAACCTCAAACTGAAATATTAACCTGAATCATGACAAAGAGAATGACTTGACTAGATCTACGATCATGATTATAATATGACGATATTTCTAAGAATTATCTTTTAAATATAAATAACGATGTCTATTTTATATTTAAAAATGCATGTTAATCATATTGTGTTAAAATAAATTATTAGTTGACCACATAGTCGAGGAAGTTTGCTCGCAATTCAATGAAATGGGGATTTCCCCGAAGAGCTCGTAATGAAATACTACCTGAACCACCATATAGTTCTCCTTATTTCGCCAGGATTAACACATTACATTACTATGAACCGTCAGTTTTAGATATGTACATAGATTAGATCTTATCGTTGACATTTATTGAAGTTGTCAAGAGACGAATATTACACCGTTAAAAAAACAATTCTTTAAAATACAAGAATTTACTTATTTGAAATCTCCAAATAAAATGATAATTTAAATGACAATGTAAGAATAACAATATATTCCTAATTTCTTTAACGTATTTAGTTTAAAAAACCATGACCCACTAACCAATAAATCCTATAATACCATAAAAATTTAGTTTGAACAGCAGTATATTAACATTAACACTATCAAACGCCTTATTATCTGCACTTATTCTTTTACATTTTAACACAAAAGGATTATTGCAGCAGATCAAAAGAAACAAATTTTTTATTTTCACCTATGTTAATATGGAAAATTTTTTCGACGGGAAACTTAGGTCACTATTAAAATGCATTAAAATAACAAATATAAAAATAAACGATTATAATATAAGAATATTATTACAAATACACATAACTATTTTTTTATTTTTGTATATAAGTGTCCTTGATGTAACATATGTTTTTTAATAGCAATGGAACCATGACTTATTTCCGTATCACTTAAGACTCTTATCTAATATTTAATTGTCTAAAATAGTAGCAATGAATGAAATGTAATAATAATAGTTTATTATTAGCACAATTAAAAAACCGCTGTCAATTATTACTTGGGGATCAGAACTTCCTCACCGTAATAAAACTCGACGTGTGGTAGAGTTTATAATAAAATTAATTTTTGACGTTTCAAAAAAGTCACATTTTGACGTTCCAAAAAAGTCACATTGGTGGAATGTCACTAATATTTTTAATACTGACGTAGTTTTCCACGAAACACAAAAACACTATATACTGCACTTGACGCGACTTTCGCCAAACAAGTTGGCATCATCTGGAGATGATTAAAACTAAACTTATGCTAAGAATCTACCCTATTTATACCTAAACTATTGTCACAGTTCACCGAACCATCACAGTACGGTGAACCGTGACCCTCTGTCACTATTCATACTATTTTTACACTTTCTGATTTCCAAGCTTTCAAGTGCATCCAGCTGTCTACTATTTGTTACATTCCTAATTAATCTTAAATTATTAATATCTATTTTATGGTTGTTCACAAACGCATGTTGGGCTACACTAGACTTATCTGTTCTGCCATATTTGAGATGGGCCATATGCTCTTTGAATCTAGTTTGAATTGATCGTCTAGTATATCCTACATATTTTTGATTACAGTCCTTACAGCTAATTTCGTAAATCCCCGACTTTTCATTTGTTTCAATTTTGTCTTTTGGATTGCCTAAAAGTTGTTCTAGTTTGTTTCCCGATGAATGAACCACTGTCATACCTACATCTTTAAAAATCTTACCAATACCACGGGTGAATCGAAGATCGACTTTTTAAACTTTCGTTTCCTAATTATTTTAACAATTAAACTTATAGAATATCCATTACTCGCAGCTATATCCTTAATCAATGCCTTTTTTTTTTCAAACCTCTCCTTATTGAGAGGGAAGCTTAATAGACGATGGACTAGAAAATTGTAAAAGGAGTATGAATAGTATCAGAGGGCCTATCTCAAATAGCCCGCTTTATTGGTTAGTAGATCACGGTTCACCGAACCATGACAGTTCGGTGAACAGTGACAATAGTTTAGGTATAAATAGGGTAGATTGTTAGCATAAATTTAGTTTTAGTCATATCCAGATGATGCCAACTTGGTTGGCAAAACGCGCGTCGAGTGCAGTATATAGTGTTTTGATGTTTCGTGGAACACTACGATATTGTTATCTTCACATCAAAGGTTCCAACCCACTCCAGAATTACGATGGCTTCACGGTCAACGGAACTGAATCTGTATCATAAGGTTAGTGCTAAAATTATATTAATAGGGTCAGATATAAAAACTTGCAAACGTCCGCAGTGTGGCAAATACCCCAAAGCTGCAAAAATAAAAAAAAAAAAAACAATAATATTTCCTAAATTTTTTTTCAAATTCATTATTACTTTTAAACCACGAAAATTTTTTATTTTTAAAAAAAAATTTTTTTTAATATTTTTTTGAAAATCCCTTTCCGAAGTGCCAAATATTTACGTATTGTTCTAATTAAATACCCCCCCCTCCCTAAAATTTATATATTATTATAGTAATACTAGAAAGATCAAAAAACCCCAAACCCCAATAAATTTTTACTACTTAGTGGAAAAAAACCAAAAACAAAAGTATAAAAAAAAAAGAAGAGAATGTGTTTCATTTAACTAAAAAAAACGATTTCATAATAAACTTACAAAATATCAATAAAACTTTAAGTTGTGAATTATTAATTTAAAAAGGAAAAAAAGGCAAGGTTTTGGACAAATAATTTTAAAAAATTTATTTGTTTTTTTTACCTGTATATCCAAAGAAGTAAAAAAAAAAAACAGAAAAAGAATTTGGGGGATCTTGCCACACTTCGTCGTTAGTGTTTCCAAATTTGTCAGGAAATTCCAGCTGGATTTAGAAATTAAGTATCTGTACAGTAAACGAAGTACGCTTGAATTACAAGCATATGGACTTTAAAAAAGCTTACCTATAAGTTATATAATTTAGAACATGAACAATGGTGTGACTTTCAGAGGAACATGTTTATATCAATTAACGCGAAATTTACTAAGAACATGTCGTCACAAAATAAAAAACTCAAAAGATTAATCGGTAGTACGTCAAAAGAAAGTATGCCTCAAAAAGTTTTCAGCATTGTAGAAAATCAAGGTGAAAAATATTCAGTTGCAAGAAGGTGAAAGTTTGATCTCCTTTGACGGTTGTTTATTGTTTCCAAGTGTTCCGATACCACAGACCTTGGACTACCTTAAGGATCTACTCAAATTAAACAATCTCAGTGAAGATGTAGTAAAAAAATATCTTAAACTCACTAAACTTTGCATAAAACAAAATTGTTTCGATAATTTCTTTGAACAACATGAAGGAACAGCAATGAGTAACTCTTTATCAATGTTCATTGCCAGTCTCTCCATGAACAGATTCGAGATGGAATCAAAAGAATAATTCGAGTATTTCCCCAGGGTTTGGCTTAGGTATGTGGATGATAATTTTGCAGTGTTCGATACAAAAGTCGCTGATATTGATAACTTTGTATCTAAATTAAACAATCGTTTCAAAGAAAACTCTGGACGCTAGATGTAATTATAATTAGAATTTGACATATACAGAAAAGATACCAGTACTTTAAGATATATCCCTAAGGACTCACACCATTGTGCTCAACACAAAATGTCGAGTTTTAATTTTCTAGTCCATCGTCTATTAAGCTTCCTCCTCAATAAGGAGAGGTTTGAAAAAGAAAAGGCATTGATTAAGGATATAGCTGCGAGTAATGGATATTCTGTAAGTTTAATTGATAAAATAATTAGGAAACGAAAGTTTAAAGAGTCGCTTCGAAATTCCTCGACCTTTAAAAATGAAAGAGAAAATCCGAAATTTGTATCGATTCCATTCAATCTTTGATTCACCCGTGGTATTGGTAAGATTTTTAAAGATATAGGTATGACAGTGTTTCATTCATCGGGAAACTACAACAACTTTCAGGCAATTCAAAAGAAAAATTGAAACAAACGAAAAGTCGGGGATTTACAAAATTAGCTGTAAGGACTGTAATCAAAAATATATGTTGGAGAGACTAGACGATCAATTCAAACTAGATTCAAAGAGCATATGGCCCATCTCAAATATGGTAGAACAGATAAGTCTAGTGTAGCCCAACATGCGTTTGAGAACAACCATATAATAGATATTAGCAATTTAAGATTAATTGGGAATGTAATAAATAGTAGACAGCTGGATGCATTTGAAAGCTTGGAAATCATAAAGTGTAAAAATAGTATGAATAGTGACAGAGCACCTATCCAAAATAGGCCGTTTTATTGGTTAGAGACAATAGTTTAAGTATAAATAGGGTAGATTGTTGGCATAAATTTAGTTTTAATCATCTCCAGATGATGCCAACTTGGTTGGCGAAACGCGCGTCGAGTGAAATATATAGTGTTCTAATGTTTCGTGGAAAACTACGTCAGTGTTATCTTTACATCAAAGGTTCCAACCCACTCCAGAACTAATATTTTTTTTAGACATTAAGACCGATTTTGCTCATCAACGAACTCAATCTCTTCCTTGACTTCTAGAATGTGTGTACCAAATTTGAAAGCTTTAAGTATCTCAAAAACTGTAGCTGCTATCGCGAACCACACAGACAAAAAAATTTTTCTCTCTGAAATTTTGTGTATCGTCATAATTCGTCGAGATTTGTCCAAAAATACAATACAAATTTTCAAAAAATTTTTCACGCATACATTATGTACTTCCTCACTTTGAGGCGTGAGGAAGTAATATGATTTAACAACACGCATTAAGTCAAAACCAATCTTTCTTTACAAGAATAATAAGTTCCCTTTTTCTGACTAATGAAATTTATTATCGGTTGTAACTTTAGGGATAATAAGAGTGAGTATTTTTGTTTATGCATTGTTGGTACCAATGGAAGAGTTTGTTTTTGAATATTTTGTGTCATCGAGCTCGGTAGCGCAGTGGGCTAGAGTGTTAAGTGACAAACGAAGCTGGTTTTACTGCCTGCCGACTCCCGGGTTCAAATTCCAGCGTGCTTCGACCTTAAGAAAGTGTAACCCTCGCCCGCGCCCGTGCCGTTCCAACTTTAGATTTGGATTTATGTGGCGTCTATGTTTATGTTTTTTTTTACAGACCATTGCTCGAGGAAAAATTGTGCTATCTTATAAATGCTATTTATTGTATTAAACCAGTTTTGTAGCAAATTATCGAAGTCATCTATTGACACCAATATAGGCCGGTCAATAGAGGACATCAGTTATGGGCAGCGCATGGTTAAGAAAAGTATTTTTTCATATGTGTGGGCATCGTATAATTTTGGATAGTGAATAAAAATCTTTCTACAAGTTTATTAAAAAAAATATTTCGGTCATGTTTCCAAGACTACACAATTTTTTTTTAAATAAAACCCTTTAAGCTCCCCTTACCTCTCCACTCCTATAAATGATATAGAGTAAATGATATGCCAGATCATTGAATATTTACTTCTAATTAATTATGCCAAATACCGAAAAATTTCAAAGAAACACTTTCTGTTAGCATTTAAAGACTTATCGAACCCTCTACACACGAACTTTTTTGTTCTATTTTGATGTATGGAATATTCTTCTGAATTTATGCTATTCATTTTTGGAACACAACATGGAAACATTTATTAATATTATTCAATGACTAAAAACGTTATACATTTAGATCTTTATAACATATTTGCATTTGTGAATTTTGTTTAGTTTGTAAACAATGATATTCCTCTTATCTGAAGAATGTGGAAAAGATAAACATATCTTCCCTCGCTAACACCAGACTTGAGGACTTACCTCAATCACAGATTTACATTTATAACATATTTACTTCATTGACATACATTTCTGAACAAAATTGTATGTACTGCAATACAAATAATAGATAAAAAAATATCTGTTTTGGTTTGTACTATTTACAGTTCCTTTCTTAGATCACCTTTAAACATTTTGTGAAAAATTAAATAAAATAATTTTAGAAATATGCTTTTATATTATTTGTAAACCATTTCTATTGAACTTTACTTTAAATTAAATGTTTCACTGTATATTTTTTTTTGCAGAATCGTTGCTCTCTATGTTACAGCACAGGATATGAATAACACAAAACAGACACTTTTATGAATATACGTAGTATAGACAAGACTATCACAGACTTGACGCTTATTTCTTTGAGCTGATCTAACTGAGCAAACTGAACAACTATTAAAAGTGTGAGTATTTTGTCTTTATATACTTAAATATACATAATATTGTAGATATTATTCAATTTTAGCTCCATCTCAGAGAAATAGAACTTTTATGCCGTTTAAAACGATGTTATGGCACATCGGGGGTACCATTTGAAATTCCATAGTTGGGGTAGTCTAAGAATGAAGGGATGGAACAAATTTTTTTTAAAATATCATGTATGTCAAATGATAATAACGAGATAACTGAAGCTATTGATATTTCGAACTGCTCCTCCTTCAGCTCAGCTAAAGTAATTAAATATATTTAAAACAGAAACTTGGAAATGGGAAAATAATACAGTAGGCAGTGCAATTCACAACACCGTGGCCAAGTACACACCATATATGTAATGTGCATATTCTGGACATCAAGGCATAGACATGATTGGTCTATCCTCCTTTAAAACAAGGAACTCAAGTAAACTGGACGAACACAAATAAATGCACAGATACCTTTCAATAGTAGTGATATCTTTGATATCACAATATGCAACAACTACTTCCTTTTCCCTCCAAAACTATTATATAGTACATGGGCGTCGCCAAGGGGGGACATGGAGGAGCGCCCCCTGGCTTTTGTCAGATAATGAATATGACGTATTATCCAGGGTCGCCACTATGCAGATTTACCTCTGCTGCGCTAAACATACCTTTCATATCCCGACTTTGCCACACTATTTAGTGTTATCAATTACAGTAATTAAAAATTGATACAGACCTAATTGACATAAATAGTAAATAAAAATTAAAATAAATACATTCTTAAAAATTAGGGACGCATTACTTTACATGATTATAGGTGGAAGATATGCTCGTGGACGTGGAGTCGTAGAAGTGTTGAATATATTCAAAACTTTTAAAATTTTTTCAAAATTATAACTATTTATTAAAACTCTATGTAGTCGTTGCGCATTAGTTTCGATGTTTCTTAACTCTTCTACAGTTTATTAAAAGAGCACTTTTTGCGCTTTGGTTTCAGAAAATTGTTTAATAACATTACTCAAATTGATTGCCTCACAGATTTCATATTCAATAGATAGGTAGCTAATGCTGATATCCTTTCTTGACTCATGGAAGATCGTAGACAGTCCTAAGCACCAAAACAAAGTAGGGGCATATATCTAGGTGTAAAGAGAATTCTTATAATTAAGTATTAAAATAATTGATACCGCTGGGTATGGGTAAAGAAATAAACCAGCGCGTATAAAGAATGAACAATAAAACAATTGTCTTATATCCATTGGGTACACTATATACGTGTCGCGCTCCTATATAAACAAAAACAGTATATGCTTTTTCATATTATATTTTTTTTTCAGATAATTTTTCTTTTATTCTACAAAAATAAAAATTTCTAGAAAAGAATAATAAAATAATTATTGGGTATTACAAAAGCGTTCCATCAAACCTAACATGATAATAATAATAAATACCTGTAGACCTTTATATTTTATACTGTCATTCTTATCTGAATGTGCTAGTATAAAAGTTTTAGGCATATAATGAACCAAAAACAACACTTCCAATACATTTTATCATAGAAACTATTAAAACAACTACTCAGTCTAGGAACAAGAACTGCATTGAATTAAATAATAGTGTTCTTAGTATTAGATGCTAAAAAATATTGAAATTGAAAAAAATATTAACTCACCATAAAGGAAAATTTTCACACTCAACAAATGATTTCCTTCAGTTACAATACAGAAAACGAAAAACCCTAGTCCGATATACATGTATCTATTAATAACATTATTATTTAATTCAGCGCAGTTCTTTCTCCCAGCCTGTGGAGTTGTTTTAATAGTTTCTATGATAAAATGTATTGGAAGTGTTGTTTTTGATCCATTATATGCCTAAAAGTTTTATACTAGAACATTCAGATAAGAATGAATAAGTATAAATATAAAGGTCTATAGTTATTTATTATTATTATTATCATGTTAGGTTTGAAAGAATATTTTTGAAATACCCAAAATTTTGCTCCGCCCCCCTGGATATATTGGAGGCGACGCCCATGATACAGTATGTCTATTGAATTATTAGATATGGATCTCTTAAATGGTAACGTTGCAATGTAATCCAGTGACAGACAACCCTTCGCCGGTCAGCGTTAACGTTGGCAGAGCAAAGAAATCATTTTCCATCTAGCTTTCGTGCACACTGCGCGCGATACGATGCTTGCTAGTATCCTTCAACGCGTTGTAGCCAAATTTCTTCCTTCAAAGTACTATGCCTAATACTTTATTACACAGTGTTTGTCTGTTTTTTCACCAAGTATCTTCTACCATAAACAGTAAAGTTATGGATTTTATTCCCAACGTACATTTCTTCATAGCATATTCTCCTTAGACCTATAAAATTAATATACTGTACAAATTCTAGGAATTAGTCTTCTGCGCAAATTTGTATTATTCACTGTAAATTATTTCTAATTATTTTTAATAAACGATGACACAGGTATATGTTATTATTAAAAGTTGTATTGTAACTAATAATGAAGTAAGGCTATTGTTCCTGTGAGCCATCCATCCATAGAATAAAGGAATAAATAAATAATTCCATTATAATTCATAATTCATAACATGTGCCACTTGCGAAGTGTATTAGTATTTTACCAAAGTCAGCAAGCCATCAACCTTTGAGTTATGTCGTAGACTTGCAATTGCCCACATCATTTTAAGGCTGTCCACCCACTAAACATTTTCCTATCTAAAAATGCCATCGGCTTTATAATGAGTGCTTCAGAAGTGATCATTGTATACATTGGCACGTACTTAAAATGATTATGTACGAAAAATTTGCATGAAATTTTAAAATAAAATCTGTCATTTTTATATTGAATATGAAATCACAAAACATTTTAAATAATTTTATAATTTTAAACATGAATTAATTTTAAAAATTGATAGTATAAACGTAAGTCATCTAACATGTCACCCCTCTAAAATGTAAACAAATCTAACACTGACGTAGTTTTCCACGAAACACCATATACTGCACTCGACGCCTGTTTCGATAACAAGTTGGCATCATCTGGAGATGATTAAAACAGTTTTAATCATCTCCAGATGATGCCAACTTGGTTGGCGAAACGCGCGTGCGAGTGTTGTTGTTTCGTACTCTTTCTTCACATCAAAGGTTCCAACCTCTCCAGGAAACAAATCTAAATTTTGTAAAAATACATCTGAATATACTGGGTGGTACTAAAAGTAACTTCAACTTTATTATTTCAAATGGCACACCCTATATATTTGTATGTATTCCGATAAGCACATTCATTGCAAATCCAATGATATCATATTTACTATACTTAAATAATGACTTAAATATGCTGTTCAACCTGAGGTTAAGGCACGCAGATTATAAAGTACTCAAAAGGACCAGAAACTGCAAATTTGAAACATTTAATAGCAAAAACGGTAAAATTTACAAAAGCCCTAACATGTCGAAAAGCACTACCACAAAGACTCCATAAAAAAAACTGTGGGTATGAGTTCCGGTGACCTTGGCGGTCAATTACTAGAACTATCTAATCCAAACGTATTCATGAAATAGTCTTTTACTGATAGATAGATGTGTACACTGTACAGATCGCCATCCTGTTCAAAATAACATATTAACAGGCAAACATGTTTCCAAACGATTTCGTTCTCCAGTTAAACTCTTCTCATAGAAATAAGGTTCTCAAACATCTCCTTGTAAGCCACACCAAACATTAATTAACCACTCATGCTAAGTGCACTTCACGTTTATCCCTCTTGGATTTCTGGTCCGTGTCATAATAGTGCCTTCTAGTATAAGCGGAAACCATTGGAAAATTTTGACTCTTCTGTCCACAATATTTTAAATGGAAATATTCTCTTTTGTTGGTATATTCCTAAATACCAGTTGCAAAAGATGACTTTAAATGTAGTTTTGAATCTCGTTAAACTGTCTTTAAAACAGTACTTACTTTTTAAATAGTTTGCAAGAAATTGCGTTCTAATGCTAAAGAATTTAATGATCTACTTCCCGAGTAAATGCGCCTTAATGTTTTGATGTTTTTGCTTTCTTTTCTTTTGTTCACACTGAAGGTAAAACACTGCAAAACGGTTAGCTGATATTATTAAAGCAAAATAGTTTGTGACTCTATCGGCAAGTAATTCGTTAAGTTCTTTAGTATTAGAACACAATTTCTCGTAAACTATTAGACCAAATTTAAAAAAATGTAACTACCGTTATAAAGAAAATTTAACGAAGTTTAAAACGATATTCTACTTGGCCCCCCCTTGACGTTTAAAATTTTAAGGGTGGATTCCACCACTGCTCCAAAAAAAAACACGGCTGTGTCATTTTCGGTGGCCCACCCTGTATAAATATCAAATACTTACGTCAGTATGTAACAACTAATCCTGAATGTCACCAACTATGTATTGCAATATTACATAATATCAACATTTAACCCAATTTGGCATTATTTGTTTATATTTATGATATTTATATTTACCATATTTTTTTTTACTTCGTTTTAATTTTGTACAAAAATATGAGACCCTACGTCATCATTGTTATAAGAAGATATCGATAACAACTTTTTGCAGAGTAAACACTCAAGAATTAAGATTAGAACAACGTGACATCTTAACATTATGTTTTTTGATTAATTATTATTATTAACACAACATAATATTTTTTTTATTCAGTTACATCAGAATTAATTAGCTAACCTGCCTATTGTTTACTACTACTAATTTTAGAATATTCCGATTAGATATGTATAGTTTATTTCAAACTTATTTGCAACATAAAAAATGACGGCCTCTTTGACGGCGGTAAACGGATCAAAGAAGCCGACATTTTTTATGTATTTTTCTCTAATAAAAACTATAAGCGGTTTCAAAGCATGTATCAGCAGTGTTATTAAACTATTTTTACTTTCTCATCAAAATAGAGAAAGTATTGGCATCGTAAAAAAAATCTAGTTCCAGATTATAATTAAAATGGACGTTCTAAGATCCGAAAATAGAAAAATAATCGGAATCGGCATGCCATCTGTATAGCTGTGTGTCTGTGAATCTGTGTGTCTGTGAGTCTGTGTTTCTGTGTTGCTGGTCATTGCTCTACTATCATTTTCTCAAACACGTCTCAGAGCATAAATCTGAAACTTCACACATAATATCTGGAGGGTCCAAAGAAGAACCCTATTGAATATCAGTGAAATTGGTGTATCATAGAGAGCACGTCTGAAGGGGGCCTAAAAAAAATAGCATCAAATCTAAAAATGTTTCAAATAGGAATTGTTCAGAATGAGGAATTGTGTCGAAAAGAACTCTTTTTTGCATAAATATTGGGTTTGTTATATTTTGTAGGTCTATCATCCTCGTAGGTAAGTAAATCATATAACTCTGAGGTAAATCGAAATATATTGTGCCCCCCCGGTGGGGTTGGGGGGGGGGGTTTGGGGGGGGGGGGGGGGGGGGGGGGGGGGGGGGGGGGGCGCGGCCGGCCCGGCCGCGGGGGGGGGCGGGGGGGGGCGCCCCCCCCCCCCCCCGGCCCCCCCCGGGCGGGCGGGGCCCCCCCGCGGGGGGGGGGGGGGGGGGGGGGGGGGGGGGGGGGGGGGGGGGGGGGGGGGGGGGGGGGGGGGGGGGGGGGGGGGGGGGGGGCCCGGCCCCGGGGGGGGGGGGCGGGGGGGCGGGGGGGGGCGGGGGGGCCGGGGGGGGGGGGGGGGGGGCCGGGGGGGGGGGGGGGGGGGGGGCCCGCGGCCCCCCCCCCCGGGCGGGGCCGCCGGGGGGCCCCCGGGGCCCCCGGGGGGGGCCGGGGGGCGGGCCGCGGCCGGCCCCGGGGCGCCCCCCCCCCCGCCCCCCCCCCGCCCCCCCGGGCCGCCGGGCCCCCGGGGGGGCCCCCCCCCCGGGGGGGGGGGGCCCGGGTGTTTGTTTTTTTTTTTTTTGGTTGGGGGGCCGGGGGGGGGGGGCCGGGGGCGCGCCCCCCCCCCCCCCCCCCCCCCCCCCCCCCCCCCCGGGGGGGGGCCCCCCCCCCCCCCCCCCCCCCCCCCCCCCCCCCCCCCCCCCCCCCCCCCCCGGGGCCCCGGCGGCCCCCCCCCCCCCCCCCCCCCCCCCCCCCCCCCCCCCCCCGGGGGCGGGCCCCCCCCCCCCCCCCCCCCCCCCCCCCCCCCCGGCGCCCCCCCCCCCCCCCCGGCCCCCCGGGCGGGCGGCGCCCCCCCCCCCCCCCCCCCCCCCCCCCCCCCCCTGCCCTCCCCCCCCCCGGGCCCCCCCCCCCGCCCCCCCCGCCGGGGGGGCCCCCGGGGGGGGGGGCGCCCGGGGGGGGGCCGCGGGGGCGCGGGGGGGGCGGGGGGCGGGCGGGGGGGGGGGGGGGGGGGGGGGGGGGCGGGGCCCGGGGGGGCCCCCCCCCCCCCCCCCCCCCCGGGGGGGCGGCGCGGCGGGGGGGGGGGGGGGGGGGGGGGGGGGGGGGGGCGGGGGGGGGGGGGGGGGGGGGGGGGGGGGGGGGGGGGCGGCGGCGCCCCCCCGGGGGGGGGGGGGGGCCCCCCCCCCGGGGGGCGCCCCCCCCCCGGGGGGGGGGCGCCCGGGGGGGGGGCGGGCGGGGGTGGGGGGGGCCCCGGGCGCGGGGGGGGGGCGCCGGGGGCCCCCGGGGGGCGCCCCGGGGCGCCGGGGGCCGCGCCCCCCCCCCGGGGGGGGGGCCCGGCCGGGCGGCGGGGGCCGGGGCGGGGCGGGGGGGGCCCGGGCGCCCCGGGGGGGGGGCCCGGGGGGCCCGGGGGGGGGGGGGGGGGGGGGGCGGGGGGGGGGGGGGGGGGGGGGGGG